>BCGE01000002.1:937449-995140 GCA_001599155.1 Wickerhamia fluorescens | reverse complement strand
AATATACTACAATAAAAACCATTTTTAGAAGCAAAAGAGATATCTAAACATAAAAATTACTTAACAACAAAATTTGGACATTTACTCATTGTCGATTTTTGAATATACTACCTATTCATTTCAGTCTTTTTATATTAGTCCAAATCAAGGGCATTGGCCAAAATTTAAATCGTTTTACTTGACCAATCTATATACTATTTGGATGTGTTTTTTTTAATGGAATACTAGGCCCTAGGCCAATAATCACGCAATTCAGATGGGAGAGGACACTTTAATCTACTGGTAAGTACCAGAAATTATTAACATCACTCTCTGGAGATAACTTGTGGTAAATCACAGACGTACCAAAGAATGAATTTTATTATTTTTCGAAATTTCTCTATTGTTACATCGTTAATCCTAAGAGGGTAAACAGTTTGGCTATTTCCACAAAGATTGATTCCAGATTATGCCTTCAGTCCATAGACTTAGTAGTCATGTTCAAGAGAGTGGAAACTCCAAGATTCGTGTAGTGGCGAAGTGTAAACCACTTCTTTGCAATAGAGTGGCCGGCCATTTACTTAATGACATATTAAGTAACAATCTACTCTTCCCCGTTATCAGGCAACACTTGATTGATAGCTCAAAAAGTAATTTTTTTTTGCAGATTACTGTGGAATAAATTTATTATTCAACATAGGCATTCCAAATTTTACGAAAGAGCTTAAGGCTATTTATGATATTTTTGACTTTGCTTAGATAAAACTAACGAGAGATCTAAGCCAAATAATTACATGCAATATCGCCAATTTTAGCAACAAGGAAAATACAATTCTTAAAGAACCTTTCATTGGAATCTGATCGATTCAACATGTATACGGAATTAGGCCACAAGTTGGGCTTTACATTTTGTCCAAAGATCTCTTACACATATGTTGAATACACTATTTACCCAATTCACCCGCATTATTAAACATACAAACCAATATATGGTCGTCACTGGCCATTCTTTTGTTGATAAAGTAAATTATACATTAAAGTGACCAAGGTTGCTATACACCTGCTTGGTTATTGAAGCCCTGGTACCACAATTAAATCCGTCCTTTTTATTCTCTACACCAGCCAATATGTGTCATCAGCTTTCAAAAAACAACAACGACAAAGCTCTTAGATATAGCACCTGCTTTGTAGATAAACCCTTGAAAGAATTTATTTCTAGAATGATATCTATAGAAAAAGCCAACGGAAAGGCCAGGGGATACAAGAATAAAACTGTATTTCTTCAGAAAAAATGAATATCACAATCAATATTTTTGAATTTATTATTCAAATGTCCAGATGTGGTTCTATATGTACCGAAAAGGTGGGCCATACATCAAAATTTTGGAAGCATGATTCAAGGAGCCAAGATTTTTATTTAGAGCTACAATCGGTATTCAATAAGATCTCTGCTTTTAGTTAGTTATGGCGTAAAGAACGGCTATTAATTAAAACGCGCTTATAGTATATTTATTAGTTGTATGATTGCTTATTTGGGACTGCAGTAAACCCGAAAAGCTGGCTTACTATGCTCAATGTACTTGAAGGGAATTTTTTTCTGTGTTCAAATGCTAAAGTTCACACTTATGATTAATCCAAGTGGAAGTTAGAAAAACTTTCTATCAAGTTGAATGCTATCTGGTAATTTCTTGGTGAAAATAATTTCCATCAGCGGTTAGTACAGATCCGCCAAATTTTTGTAATTCAAGTTCTGTAACCGCAGAGAGAATAGATAACACGACAGAGACTGATTTTTCGGTAATACAGGAAAATACCGATTAGACTTTCAAGTTGATAGGGACCGTCAAAACTGTTATTGAAAAAATTGGAAATACAAAAGTTATGATGCATTACGATTATTGAAATCACAGACTGTTGGTATCTATATAAGGATACACTTTAAAAAAATCTGGAAATTACACAACATAATACTAAAAAACTAATTTATTATATAACTGAACCAAAGAATTTGAAGTCAAATAATGTTCCAAAAACATCACATTTGGTAACTCACAAGCTCTTTGACATTTTGCATAAGCCATTGTGGAATAAAAATGTGAATAAAATGTTGAAAAGATTCTCTTTTAAATCAAATTACACACTAAATACATTTAAACACAATGATCTTTTAATGAATACAATGTTGAGGCTTTTTAAGGACAATATCTACGATTCTCATGGATTCTCTTGTTATTTTTCAATTCATCATCGATAAAATAAAGCTTGTTCGAAAACTACTAGAGTCAAATTTAATGAATGAGGAAGTTAAAGAGTATGATGACAAGTTAAGACCACAATCATTTCAAGAGCTAAACTCAAAAGAACTATCTATTAAAAGAAAAGAATGAAATATGCAAAATATTGTATTTACCCCAGGTGAGCAAACAAAAGATGAAAAAGATAAGCCAATTACACAAGTTGCTAAAAGTAAGCTAAATAAACAAGTGTCTGCTAAAAGACACAATTTTGTTACACAGGTTGTTGAATATAATCAAAATCATCAGATATCTAATAAGCAAGTAAATTCAATGAATCAAGGAATTTCCAACTCATATAAGGACTTGCATGATTATTTCCGTTTAGAGGAATATGTCAGCGAGCGAAAGAAGTTAAAAACTTTCTTAAAGAAAAATTTCGTTGATACCACCGCAGCAGAAGTTTTGGTAAAAGTTTATGAAAACAGTGATAAAGAAATAGCTTCGAAAGCCGTGATTTGGAAAAAAAGTTCTATCGATATTTATTGGCTTTATTTAAATACAATAATAATTGCACTTTTGTTTTGGATACAGTTTTAATCAGCCACTACGCCTTTAGACGGGTTAAACTTATAATGACAAGTAAAGAATATCACCAAATCCCAAATGAGCTTCACTTGGAGGAGTTTATTGATGAGATAAATCAACTAAGGAGAGACTTAAAAAAGCCCTTTATTGAAGCAACTGCAACTGAAATTTCAAAATTAGCTAACCAGAAACTTGCGACTGCCAAAGACAAAATAGTTTATTCTAAGTTCAACAGGGCTTTATCTTTGTTATTTCAACATAATGACAACATCACTTTCGTTTTGGATACCGTAGTCCTTAACATGCAAATCTTCGAAAAGTTTGAATCCGCAAAATTAGACAAACACAGTGCCGATTCGGAGGAAATAGCCTTTGTTGCAGAAAATAATGTATGGATTAACCAATATTTTCTGTATGTTGAGAACATTTTAATTACGATGAACTTAGTCAATTTGACAGACAAATTAGAGATATCTCAAAATAGGTTTAAGCTAGCTTTGCAGCTTTTCAAAAGCAAGCTAGATAAGAGCTCGTGTGATTATTCTGTATACCAGCACTTGGTAGATGCTCTCGACATGTACAACCAAAAAATTAAACACTATCCGGTTTTTGTGCAGGAGATATACAAAATTCAACTGCTTGATAAAAAGAAGCAAACTGGTTCTGATTTAGTGGAGATCTACAAAGCTTTAATAAAAAAACGGCCATACCACAATAAAATGAATAAGAAGAATCGACTCACAGAGCTTAAAACCTCGTGTTCGCTGTATGAAAAGACAAAGAAAGCAAAGGACTTGAATTTTATGAGAAGTGAACAAAATCAGCAGGGGAGAGTAAAATATAATGAGTCGGAAAGGCTTTTGTCGTTGTTGACTAAAGATAAAAGTTCCGTCAATTTAGAGTCAAAAGATCTTTTAGCAACTGGCTTTACTGATGATTATAACAACAATGATTGGTTAAAAACTGAGAATGATATCAAAGATGCAGTATCTATTGCATTGAATGGTAGCAAAACTAATTGCCATTCAGGATCAGTATCAAAACCAACAGTTCGAAAGTATTCCAAAAATTATTTACAAGATGAACCTTTACAAAACAAAAAAACGTACAAAAAACCAGTTATTGACAAAACTTCTTTGGAAAGCTTTTTACATAAAGCTAATGAGGCAAAGAAGATTGAAACGGAGAGCAAAATGAGGGAGTCACAGGCCTACATATGGAGCAAAAATATGAACCAATCATATATGCCACCAAACTCTCCCACTCTTTTCAATTTATTGTGGAAGCTGCGCTCCTCTATGTGGGGAAACCATTTGTTTTTCCCTAAATCGAATCCATACAAACAGCGCAAAGACAATATTGAATACTTGCTACTAATGCGTAATGGCCAGAAAATAAAATCAGAGCCAAAGAATATTGGGATTTTGCCTGGCGAAGATATTTTCCAGATTTTGAATAAATTCAAGAAAGAAGAGTTGAATGATTTTTTGAATGATTTTAAAAAATTACAAAGACATAATTGGAAACTAGTTGGGAGTAAAATTGGTGACAATGATCAGAAGTTTTTGATTTTAATGCGTGATAAGAGATATAAAAAGCATCAATTCTTGGGAATGATGAAGTCTGCTTTTGCAACAACAGGTGCTTTATTAGTAGGCTTAGTTGGCCTTAATATGTGGCTAGGAGAATCTACTACCAAAAAGCTGCGACAAGCAATTCCAAATGATAGTATCTGAAAAATGTACATACAAAAATCTTATACAAAGATTCTATTGGATATTGTGAAACTCTTTGCCAATATCTCAAACATCACTGAATAGGAGACTAATAATAAGAAAAATTTATAAAAATCATTCATTTCTTGAAGAAAATGTCTATCTTTATTTATAAAAGAATGCAAAAAGTTAGCTATTGGGTATCACACATCTGGAATGCGTCGGACCCAAGATATTCACACCTGGAACAGTTATACAATTTTTGCACATATAGTCAAGTATTTTAGTTATCAGATTAAATAAGAAAAAATTCTATTTTACAGCTATAAATTAATTCTAAACAGAAATTATTTCATCTCCAATTCTTTGGTGGGTAATTGTTTCATGTCTTTGGAAATGAAAACCGTATCCATGACAGTAGTCCCTCCACTAGTTCCATTCCAGAGTCGCAAACGTTCAACAGTCTTTTGATTACTCAAATCAGGTATTTTTATGCCAGTAAGATAAAGTTGTTGATCATGTTTCGTTTTCATCTCTAGTATTTTTTGTCTGCTGGTAGCCGGTCTCCCTGGCCTCAGGTTATCCTTTAAATTTTGCAACTCATCGTCAAATCTAGTAAGAAATAATGCAATAAATGCCTGCATATCTTGCAACGTGAAAGTCTGGTAGGCTTTGAAGTCTTCATCGTCATTTATCAACTTCTGGAGAAAGTAGTAGATTCCAAGATCATTTTCTTTCTGCTCAAGTGCTTTAGCCTTTCTGTTTTCAAGCTTTTTGTCTCTTAATGTAGCTCTGCTCAATTGTTTGAACTTTCTACCTTTTATATGCATAGAGCCTGTCGATTTCGACAAGCTCTTGGTCACTTTATTTAAATTATGAGCAAAAGGCATACTATTCTACGATGATTGCAAAAAATAGAGAGATGGCCATCTCATCTCAACTTTTTTTGTACTAGCTTAAATATACATTCCTGCAGACAACAATATGTTCAAAGCATTTTCGTCAGCACATTGACACCAGGAAGTTAAGAGCAGTAGGATAATTTGGTCTTTAAAAAAATGAACAACAGCATTTACAGATAAACGATACTATTACTTTTACAGTCGTTGGAATTTAACCTACACAATGAGCAACATAACAGTGTAGTTGTAAGTCGTGTGCCAATTGGCGTGATTTCGGCTCCCAGCGAAAAAAGTTTGAAAAAATTGGCCATGGGTTAAATGATTTAATAGCAGAAACTCCCTTCGTCACAAAGCACCAAGTATTAACTCAAAAAGCACTAAAATGGTTAAGTACACAGAAGAAAGAATGTTGGAATTGAAGGAGGAGGCCTACACACCTCAACCCCAAATTTTGGAGGCGTTCAATGAAATGATTGAGCATGTGAAGGAGCATGTTGCTGCAGAACACGAGAGGCAAAAGAGCCTTAAATGGACTAACGGTGATACCTACATCGATGAAAATGGTACCGAAAGACCTTATTACCATATGCATAGAAGAAGGGGATCTAGAACTGGAACCAAACCCAACTTAAGAAAGAAGGGTACCGAAATTGTTCTGGTTGATGAAGATGGTTGGGCTACTAAGACCAAGCCAAAAAAGTCTTTTGGTTCAGAAGAAGCTCTTGATGAGAGAGCTAAATTTAGAGAGTCTGTTAAAGAGGGCGGTAGCAGCAATAGCTCAGGAACCGTCAAAGTGAAGCCTAATAACAAAAACTTGGGCTCTTCAAAGGCCGTTGACCCTAGAGACGCTATTGCTGAAAAACACATAACCAAGTTTAACGCTTTTGAGGCATTGGGTGGCGACGAGGATGCTTCTTCAGATGAAGAGTAAACTATGAGTTTGTAAAATAAACGTGAGTCGTGAACAATAACCTTAGTTTTCAGTTCTAAAGCTCCACATGACATGTACTTTACATATAATTAACATTTTATGATTAAAAAATCATGTTTATTCGTGTGTGTAATATACATTTATGTGTTGGCATTTTGGAAAAAGATTCAGAACAGTAAATATCAAATTGACAAACATACTTTTTCTAAAAAAACTACTCTATTCTAAAATTCTATTATACAACCATTTCATCTTCATCAGAACTTTCTAGCCCTCCCATGATAGACTCTATGTCAGTGGTGACAATCTGTTTTGAAAGAATGGAGCCGGGTGACGAAGTCGCTGGAAAGCTTTGGGGAGCGCTAAATATCGGTTTTTTTGATGCTATTCTATTCTCTGACATTAACTCTTTCAAATCCGCTACCTTTGTAGATACTTCGCGCTTACTTTCAGCTGTATACAAGGAACCATTACCTAAATCGCGAAAACCACCAAACTTAGAGAATTTATTTTGGCCATGATGAACAATTTCGGAGTGAATAGAGATAATGTCATTAGCACTACCCAAGCCTAATCCAGCACCAAAATTATGCTGATTGAAATCCAAGTCATGTAAGTTATTGCTGTTGCTAGAAATGCCTGATGTATTTGAATCGGGCAAATCAATTCTTGGAACTGCATTATTATTACTTTCAGAAACTGTATTTGTCCGTGATTTTCTAGGAGAGTTACTTGAACGTGACTGGGTTTTTTTCATTACATCCAAAATCAAGGGTCTGTAAGCATTAATCCACTTACTTGTAAATTGGTTACCGTCAGCAAACTCTTGCATAAATTTCCTGGAATGAGTATGAAGGTCATGCAGGTTTTCTGCTGTGTGTTTTGTTTCTAAGTTCTGCTGGGCGTTATTTAATTGCTTATCGTTTGGAACCTTGAGCTCCAAAGCATTTACCCAAGTGTTTTTCAATTTCAATTGTTCAATTTCGTTCAATAAGCTTGAAAAGAAGTTTGATGAAGTAGCGTACCCATTCATAACTCCAATATAGCTTTCATCTAACGCAATTAACGAGCGATGCAAAAGCGAATAAGCCATTGTTTCCTTGACATTTTTGTTGTTAGAAAGCCCATTTTTGTTCAGTGGGGCAACCCAGTGAAAATAAAAGGGAATAAAATTGGCAATAAAGTTAATTCCCAGTATAACAATCATGTCATTCAAGATGCTAGTCAAGAGCCGCAAATTCTCTTCATTTGGAGCTTTGGTCAGATTCAAAAACTTGTCTACGTAAATGAAAAAGTGGGAGAAAAAGTTATCATTCACAGAAATGTATTGATTGATATCTGGACTCAAATAGTTGGTGAGATCTTCATTCAAATTTTCTGCTGCTGGTCCAACCGATTCATTAATATTTTCTTGAATAGCCAGCAGTGGACAAGAGTTAGAAGTTAGCTCATTGTTTAAAAAGTCATCAAATACCAACAAATACTGCCTCTGGATATCTTCAAATTGATCTTTTGATAAATTCGATTTTGTTGTTGGCTCTAGCAAAATCAAGCTAATTTCCCAGTTTTCTAATTTGACGTGGTTACGGGAAATAGAGCTAGAGTTCTTTTGGACAGCTTTAAATATAGCCAGTATATCAGTGAGAAGCCGTGATACTAGAGAGTATACTGCATCACCAAAAACAGCTGTTTCAGCGTCACTAGAGAGTTCTAGAACAGAATCGATTTTGATCAAAAGCTCTTGTATCGAATCAGGAACCTGGTCAAAGTAATAAATATGAGCTGATAAATTGCGAATACAATTGGAGTAAACAGTAGCCAATGAATCAACTTGTTCACTGCTAAGCGAGGACAGGTGCTTTAAAACAAGGGCAGATTGCAACAGCAATATTTGCTGAATTACATCTGATATAGATAAACCAATCATATTTACATCTGAAGATATCAACCCCAAGCTGTACCGAGCATACTGCGTTTCAATTGCATAACGCTTAGCTATATCAGTTTTTGAGTCTTGAGCTAACGCAGATAAGCGAGACAATAATGATGCCAAGCAAACAAAGCGCAACTGAACGGGAACCCACGTTGTGCACAACTGCAATAAATTAATGCTCCAATTTTGATCATAGTTGCAATCAAAATTATGGCGAATAAGTGCCCTGGTGACATCTGATATTTGAGTTGTAGACGATGTATTAAATAGAGTATTCAACCCCCTAAAGCCTTCTTCGATAAGATCAGATTTAGTAAGTGAGTCATTTTCAAAATCTTCATCCACCGTTTTATAATTTTGCGCAATGGTTTTAGTCAGTGTGATTTTACTTAATCGATGCAAATCGGCCTCGCCATTAACCTTGCTCTTTAATCTTACCATTAAGTTGTTAGGCAGGCTATTCTCATGAATATTCTGAACCAAGACAGGAATTGTCAATGGAATGAACTTTTCGGAGATGGCAGTGTTATCACCAAAGCAGTGAGAAATATGACGGCAGCTCATTAAGGCAATCATTTTCCACTGTAACTGGTTAGGACCATCAGTATGGCTTTTTTCATTATCGATCCCAATTAAAGATTCCAGCAATTTGGTAAACAATCCCAAAAAGTACTGGTCTCCAGGGATTAGTGCACTATCCAATTTCTCGCATAGTACTGCGTACGTGCGCAAGACACTCTTGGCCAACGCCAAATCGTTCGATATCAACACTGTTTGCAAAATCGAGCAAACTTGAGCTGCAAAAACATTCAAATCCTCGCTGCACTTTTGAATCAACGCCAAAATAATAGCCAACGCTACTTGAAGATTTCCAGCTCGGCTGTGTCTCGAATCGGACATCGTCTTCTTCTGAAGAAATGTCATAACCTTTTCTAACTTTACTCGGCGAGTAGAAGCATAATACAACAAGTAACTCAATTCTGATGGATTGGGTTTCTTGTCTACTCCCTTCCCCGGCGGGTAGCACTGCAAAATAAGTTTTTGATGTTTAGAATGAAACACCCTCATAGTTTGTTTAGACAATTATTAGGGCTAAATGAATACTTTCACAAAAGTCCTGCTTTGCTCTAGGTGTTTAAAGAGAGTGTTGTCACCAAAAGTCCATTTGCATTGGATATATGGAATTTTGAACCGCCAGAAAATGTGAATGTGATCCTCTCCTTCAGCCAGCGGAAAAAAATCCAACATGGCAGATGATGGGGGGAGGAGGTCCCATCGGATCGCATAAGCAGCGAAGATATCAGTAGACTGAAATGCCACCAATATACGTTAAAGGTGGAGCGTGGACAAATGTTGAGGATGAGATATTGAAGGCAGCAGTTTCTAAATATGGTTTGAACCAGTGGTCGAGAGTAGCGTCTTTGCTCACTAAAAAACTGGCCAAACAGGCCAAGGCTAGATGGAACGAATGGCTTAACCCAGGAATTGATAAAGGGATATGGCTGAAGGAAGATGATGAGAAGCTCCTTAACATAGTGAAGCTTTTGCCAAATCAATGGCGTACAATTGCGTCAATTATGGGGGGCAGAACAGCCACACATTGTGTTGAGAGATACCAGAAATTGATAGATGATGCAACTAATGATTTTAATGAAGAGGAAAAGGAGTTAGGGTTGAGTGGACCTGGAATCGAGACAGTTCCAGCTATGGGAAGAGCAGTGGAAGGGGGGATACCTAGTAATGTCGGCGAGTTGAATGTGAACCCAGAAAGTAAACCTGCTCGTCCTGATGAAGAGAAGATGGAGGATGAGGAACGGGAAATGTTGTCGGAGGCTAAGGCTAGGTTAGCAAATACACAGGGTAAGAAGGCTAAACGGAAAGCGAGAGAGAGAATGCTTGATGAAAGCAAACGCATAGCTCTTTTACAGAAACGGCGAGAGCTCAAGGCAGCAGGTATCAATGTGAGTTTGAAGTCTAAAAACGAAAAACAGCGCAAAGAGTTTGATTACAATGCTGATATACCTCATGAAATTGTTCCGCAGGTAGGCTTATACGATGTTCTGGAGGAAATACGGGAAAATGAGCGTGATACCAAATCATTTAGCAAGGACATTGAAAAGCACGGAACAAACTTAAATGAAGTTGATAAACACAATGCGAAGAAGCGGCGCGAAAGGTCGGAACGGAGCCGTGAAAGCTTGCGGAATAAGGAAAGCTTAATATCCTCTATCGAGGAGTTGCACGAGTACGAACAAGAGCTGTTAAAAAAACGTAAATTAGACCTTCCAGCTCCTATTAAAGGCCAGGAAAGCGTCAAAGAAGAAGAAGACATTGATCAGAGGATTTTACAGAAAACCAAAGAGCTAATGGCAAAGCTGGAAACAAAATCATCTTTGTTACTAGGTGATTTATCTCATCATCGGGAAGTTTTGATGACCGATGATAAAACCAATCCAGAAAAGGCCAAATCAAAGGTCTCCAAAAAGACAATCTCAACTTTTTTGCAATCTACATTTAAAAAACTCCCACCTCCGCAACATGTTTATGGTATTGTCATACCCAGCTTTGATCAAAATGAAGAGCCCATACAGTTAGATATAGGCTCTACCCAATTGCCAGATGAAGGAGAACGGCTAAAAAACTTGGAAATTTTGCGACAAATCAGTGAAGAAAAAGCCAAACTTCGAAGATCACAAGCAGTTCAAAATGAGTTACCTATACCTAATCCAAAGGATGTTATTGAAGTTAATGACTGTTCTGAAGTTGACCGACTTATATTGAAAGAGCTCAAATCTCTTGTGGCATCCGATTATAGAAAATATAAAGATCAAGCATACCAGGCAACGTTATTGGAAGATTTAGATGAGGAGCTTTTTGTCGCGGTCAAAAGCGAAATTGATAAAGAGCTTTTGGAAACCAAACAGAAAGTTTGTGAACTTCATTACGAACTTCCCAAATCTTTTGATGTTGCCAGTAACATCATTGCCAAGCTTCACGAATACCATACATCTGCTCAGAAAAGCGAATCGAAATTAGAAAGAGCGCTTCAATATTCAAACTTTGAGGATTCTGAAAGAATAATATTAAATCAAATACAAGAATCCTATAATATTGCATATAATGCTCATCAAGATGATATCTTATTTCTGTCAATAAAGGCCGAAGAGGAACTTGCAATGGAGTCGAGAATAAAACAACTCCAGGGAATAGTTGATGAATTAGTTCGTGAAGAAGCAAACTTGAGTAATAGGATACGAAAAGCTCGTGTAAAACAGTAATATATATATATATATATAAAAAAGGTTATTAATAGAAGAATACGTCGTAAATGCTTAAAATCCAATCTAAAATTCACTCGTGATTTTTTGGTAGTGCCCCATGTTTTTCAGGAATCACTTACTGTATCATATACCATAAAACAACTAATCGGATATAGATGAACGCGAACGTGTTAAGCATTCCACTTCGTTTAACGGATTCAGTGAATATTGGAGAGCTGCTACGTCAGGCTATTGCTCGTGACTTTTTACAAACACCATCATCATTCGAATCAGATTTAACATATATCAACAATTTAAGACGCCAGGTTGCAGAAATAAGAGACAATAATGTGGCACAAGAAGAAGAGGAAATATTGAAAGCATACTACGTAGAGCTAGAAGGGATCAAAAAAAAGTTTCCAGATAGCTGCATGGAGCTCACTTGGTATGGTACGCTATCGTATAATCCAAGTGGGCCTATAAGGTCAAGATCGCTAGTTTTAGAACAGATGAATTGCATTTATCAGCTTGGAAGTTTATACTCTCAACTAGCTACAATTCAATCAAGAAGAACTGATGAAGGGCTAAAAAAAGCCTGCTCTCTATTTCAATTGTCAGCAGGATGTTTTGAATATTATTGGACCAAGGCAGAACAGCTTGCGGAAGGCTCAAGCACTTTTAATGTTTTTCAACTGGTTGATTTGGATAAGGAAACAATGATCTGCTTGAAACTACTAGTTTTATCGCAAGCACAAGAAATGGTTTGGCAAGCAGCCTTATCAAACTATAAAATGAAAGACTCTATTATTGCAAAACTATCTATCAAGGTTTCTGAGCTTTACGATGAAGCTCTGAAACATGGGAATGCGTCTCCTCTTATAAAACTAGAATTTCTCAACCATATGAAGGTGAAAAAATTCCATTTCAAGGCTGCCGCACACTTGAGAATGGCTAATTATTATCAAGATGCATTTGAGTATGGCCAGCAGGTTGCATCACTAAAATTAGCAGATTCATATTGTGAACAAGCACTTAGTCACAAAAGGTATGTACAGGATTTAGTATTGGAAGATTTAAAAGGATTAACAGATGCTGTGAGAAGCACATTGAAGATTGCAGAAAGAGATAATGATTTAATATATTTGAAGGTGGTACCCTCTCCACAAAACCTAAAACCTATATTAGGGATTTCAATGGTAAAAACGGTTCTTTTAGAAACTATATCCAGCCCTCCAGACTCTGTGTTGTTTCAGGAATTGTTACCTTATGCCATCATTCAAATATCACAAGCTTTTCGTAAAAGAAGTGAAATCTACATTAAAGAAAGATTTGAGAGCCCCTTACAAAACCTAAATAGGGAGCTTGTCAAGCACTTAACAGAAAAAAACCTACCTGCTTCAATAGACTCTATACAAGAACCTGAGTATTTACCTGATTCAATTGTCAGGCACTCGCGAGAAATTATAGCAATTGGAGGCATACTGGCAATTGAAAATATGATAACTGATATTCAGCAGCTTTCTTCAAAATGTGAAAAGATTTTGAACGAATGCTATAATAGACTTGAGCTCGAAGCCAAGGAATATTACTTACTTAGGAAACAACAAAGCTCAGAGAACTATTATAGACCTCAAAGTGATGAAGCCTCAAGTGAGTTATCAAAAAAGCTTGTACACATGAAACAATACTTAGAACAAGCAAGAGCAGGTGATCAGAAAGTAAAGCTAAGGTATATGCAAATCAAGCAAGTCTTAAAAATATACTGCGGTGGTTACGACTCATTGTGTAAGCATATACCACATTCTTCTTATATCCAATTGAACGAAACTCTTTCTTCAATTATCTCAGATTTGCGAAGTGCGATCAATGAGGTGACTAGTTTACAGGATGAAAGAAAACAGTTTTTGTTCAATTTACATCACGAGAAAGGTAATGATCGCATCTTTTCTTTAATTGTTGAGGAATATAAGAGAAACCTAAATATATTCGACTGCAATGGGCAAGTTAAAGAAAGAGCATTTGAAGAGGTTTACAACAAATATATTTCTGATTATGATTCAAACTTGGCATTTATAGAAGAGCAAAAACATAAACAATTGACTTTAGAAAATGCCATTGATTCTCTTAATTCTCGTTATTTATCAGAAAAACACCAAATTAGCAATTCTCAGAGCAAAAGAATGGAGGTATTACAAAGTTTTGAATCTGCTTATACGCAGTATTTGGAGGTTGTATCTAATTTGAATGAAGGATACAAGTTTTATAACGATTTTGCATCCAAAGGAAGCGGCGTACTACAAGAATGTGATAACTTTCTTCATGAAAGACGAATTGAAGGAAGGGACTTAGAATCAAAGATTTCAAACAATGATAATCAAAGTTCGAGCGCTACATCGCAAAACAACTCCAAAATACAAATAATGACCCCAGTAGCCAAGAGTAACTTTAGAATTTTAGAATAGATTATTGAACTTTTTTTTTTTTCGTCTTCTGGTACCAAAGTGCTCTATTATGATGATTAGGTATTTGAGGTACTTAAAGAATCTGATAATGACTAAGCCTAAAAAGAATATAATCAGCATTGTGGGAACAACTGGTGTTGGTAAATCACAGGTACGTAATTGCTTTTGAGTAAAGCAAAGAAAGCCATTCTAACAAAAGCAGTTTAGTATAGATTTGGCTAAAGCCATCAATGGTGAAATCATCAATGCGGATTCAATGCAAGTATACAAAAAGCTTGAGAATATTACGAATAAGCATCCCATGAAGGAAAGAGAAGGAGTACCTCATTATGTAATGGACCATGTTGACTGGGATGAAGATTATTTTATTCATAGGTTCTCACATGAAGCTAACTCGGCAATCGAGGATATACATAGTAGAGGTAAGGTTCCTATAATAATAGGTGGAACTCACTATTATTTGCAGAACTTACTCTTCAATAATAAAACTGTGGGTGAGATAAATAAAGAAAATGAAGATGTGAAGCAAATACGTCAATGTACCAGTGAAGAGTTGGCGTTGCTCGACGGTCCCGTTGAGCCTATTTTCAACAAACTCAAAGAAATTGACCCGGTAATTGCTGGTAAGTTTCACCCTCAAGACAAGAGAAAATTGAGACGAGCTCTAGAAATATGCTTTACCAGTGGAGAAAAACCGAGTCAAATATATCATGAACAGAAACTAGATGAGCTTGAGGACTCATCCTTAAAATACAACACTTTGTTCTTTTGGGTTTATTCTGACCCAGAAGTATTAAAGCCTCGATTAGATGCGAGAGTAGACAAAATGATGGAGCATGGAGCGTTAGAAGAGATAAGAGAGATGTATGAGTTTTATTCCACTAAAAGCCCTCAACCAGATTGTACGAAAGGTGTATGGCAAGTTATTGGTTTCAAAGAATTTTTGCCCTGGCTTGAACAAAAAGGGACATTTTCCGAGGGTTTAGAGCGTATGAAAATTCACACTAGACAGTACGCCAAATACCAGGTCAAATGGATTCGAAAATTGCTTGCCATTGAGCTACAAAAGGAATCAAGGTTTAATTTTAAGTATGGGGGCAAGTTGTATCTCTTGGATGCAACTGACTTGACTCGCTGGAAGGAGAATGTTCTTGAAATAGGTTTGGGTATAACCAAACAATTTTTACATAACCCGCAGTCTGTAACCTTTCCTCAATATCCACCACAATACCAAAAACTCTTTCCTAGCAACGAATTTATCACCAACTTCAACAGCAATAAACGACTAGGATCAGAGAAAAACTGGAAACATTTTGAGTGTCTGGTATGCGTTGACAAACAAGGAAATCCGTTAGTAGCAGTGGGAGAAGATAATTGGAATATCCACCTAAAAAGCCGCCGTCATAAAAAACAAATTGGCTATGAGGACAGAAAGAAACAACACGAAGAACGGAAAAGAACTCACGAGGAAATGACTGACAAGAACGACTAGTACATGAATCAAATAGACTAAAATTATAAAACTCTCAATTCACTCTATTACAAGTATATAATAAAATACATTTCCAAACTTTCCAAAAGTACAATATCAGCTAGGATTTAAGAAGGGCATATAAATTCTGAAGAGCCCTAAAAAAGTTTTGTTACACAAAGATTTGGGCCATTTTAGTATAAAAACGCAACGAATCGGAGCATATTGATGGTTTTCTTCTTTTTTCTTTGATACGAACGCTTCCTATTCACTGCACCATTCAAATCAATGAGTGACTGGAGGGGAAAAGGAAAGCCAGAAAAATACGACACCGATCCTCATACCATTACTGTCTATTCATATACAAATCTTGGTCTGCGGTTTCGATACATTTTTACATAAAACTTTATGCCTTGTAGTTGTAGCCCCATCACTTGTAGCTTGTATTAAACTGTTGCAGCAAGTTCTTGGTGGACATGAATACTTTGAACAGGTTACAAGCAATGCAGTTCCTAGGTATTTCAAACTATGCCAGTATTTAAAAAGAGACCTAACATAGGTAATGTAAATTGAAAATTTTTGCACTGAAGGGAAAAAACAAGCGATAAAGCTGGGTTTATCTAATAATTTGGTGCTGAGCATACTGTACGCTGAAGTTGAATCGGATACGCTTTTAATTATAATAAAGAAGAAAAAATCGATGCCTATCAACAGTAGAATCTATATATAATTTCGTACTGGGGTCGGTCTACTAAAATAAATTTATTTATTGTGAATTTAAGCCTCCTTTAAAGAGCGTAACATCTATAATCATTGTCCTTGTTCTATTCATTTAAGTCGTTTGCGTATAAGATCCTTCAAGTCTTGACCAAGACTCATGTCTCTAAAAAGAGACAAGAAATAAAAATGTTTATAAGTTGGATGGAATAATGCACAGAATCATGTGCTTGGCTTTTAATAAAAGCTTATATATCTAACCGTCTAGTTAGATACCAATGTTTGTAAAAACTCCAAAGCTTTCCTTACTATTGTAGTTTATAAGTGATGCAAAAAAGTTGAAACTGCTTAAGAAAGTCAAGTTTGAATAAATGTGTTGAAATATTTTTATTGATGCAAAATCATTCACTGATTTAATAAATAGTGAAGTCATCAAATATCTGGCCAACACTAGGAAAATTTGACATCATTCAACCCATTATTGATGAGCTGAATATTATTTATTGAGACTGTGTCTGAATTAAAACAGATTTGATGCATTGCTTCAAGATTAAGGTCAAAAAAGTAGTATTGGTTGAATAAATATGGTACAATTTAAAGTACTCGCATTTTGCTATAAGTTATTGATACCACGAGCTCATTAAGGAATATTTTAGCAGATTCCAACTTCAAATTCTTAATCACTTCACCGTATTTAGTGATCATTATTTCTATTTCAAGCGTTCTTTTTGCTGGCCTTAAAATTAGTAACATTTGCTTCTATAACAGTTTCTTTTGCTCAGGGGTACCAAAAAAAAAAAAAAAATAGTGAAAATGCACTTGGAAGCCAGCTAAATTGATAAAGTTGATACAATTGTATTAGTCAGACATCTCATGTAACCTAGTCTCAGCAAGCGTCTGTTTTACTGGCATCACCAAAATTTTAGTTTCTGGTGGAACGAAATGCCAAAATTTTATAATTTGAGATTTTTGCGATGCTAATTCGTAATGCATGAATCAGCAAGAACTCAAAAGCAAAACTTTTGTTTGAGTATCATCAATTCTGAAGCTATCAAGAAGAATTAATTCAATCCCTTTTGCTTTATTTCATCCTCTTTTTTTATTTAGAGCATGCTTCAAAATATCACAGACACAAAACAATACTATCAAAATTAATAATTAGAAACTAGCACTCATATGCAATAGGTATAGAAATAGCAGAGCTTCCAAATATTTTGATTCTCAGTTTGTTTGTATTTCTGATTCCCTCTGACCTAAGCTTTATTCAAGTCTGTGTGGGATTTCTGTTTGAAATTAGACAAGCTTTATCTTTTTCATTTTATCCTGATGCGCGACCCAAAACCTGCTCACGATGAGCAGCTAATGCTAAACTGCGTTTAAGATCTTTTATTTGAATATCCCTCTGCTTCATCAAGCCCAGGAGTTCGCCAGGAGAGCACCAACCACAACTCTGGAGCCTAGAGTACATGATATTATACACCTCTTTTATCAGACCAAGCTCCTCACTCAAGTATTTTTGTAGTCCTCGGAGTTCATCGATTTCCAACTCCAGTATATTATTCGCCGTGAAGTTCTTTAAGTATTCTTGTACAAAGTCCCGATTACTAGCCAGCGGAGTTTGGGATACGAAGATAACGGGTTCCAGAATGGAAGGTGTTAAGGGAAACCCATAGCTCTGTGGCAGTGTAAGCAGAGAGCTCATCAGATTACAATGCAGATGATATGTTGAGCTGCCTCTCAGTCGCTTTGGCAGGGATCCATTACTAGATAAGGTCAATTTTTGCATCTCCTTCTTTAGACTTTTTAACCGATTCAACTGCCCCAGTTCGCTGCTAGGCATTTCTGTCGCATCTTCCTGGACCAATTTTTTTGGCAGTTGTATTGGGTATTCTCCTGAATTTAGAAGAGTCGGTATTTCCTGAGAGATGGGTAGATCATACAGAGCTGATGTGCGTGCACTATTTCGATGAGCAGGATCTTGTTCATTGTCTTGCTCGAGTTTCAGATCATTGTCTTCGTCTGGCAAAGGTGGAAGTAATACTTCACTACCCATATTTGGCCCCAATTCAGTCATAAAGATCGTGTACACAGTGCCGCCAAATTAAGATATGTGTTTGGGATCTTTTAAAGGTCTGATGGGCCAAGAAAAAAAAAGCCTCTAGATTGATTTAAAGACAAAGAGCTACAGGCAAAAACCCAAAGTTCAGATTGTTCTGGTTCGCATCACAAGCTATACATTGATATTATATACTGGAAACAATCATTGCAATAATTATATTGCCATAGGAGAGATGGTCGAATGATTGTAGAATTTTAAGCGCAATGCCTGAGAAGCTATTTATAAATACCATCGTAAAAGTCACAATATGTGCTTCAGCCATGATTATGAATGCTAGTAATTTTGCAGTAGAGAGTTGGCAAAATACAGCAGGAAAAAAATTGAATCATCAGTCGATTTTCTCATCTAGTCTTGGGTGATTGGATTTCAGCAAATCCAATCTGTGACGCCAATAATTTGCTCTAATCGTATCTCGAGATATTAATTGGGCGTAATCTTCGGGAGATTGAGTAATATTGGCGCGCACTTGTAGAGCTGGAATGGTGTCGTATTCTAAAGCTAGAGAGAGCAAAATACCAGTATCAAGCTTGAGCGTATGATACACCCCGGTAATGTAATTCCAAGCAGCAATATTGCTTGGTGATAGAGCAATTTTGCCCAGAGCATACTCAACTTCTGAAAGCAAACGCTCAGAATTTTGGCTTTGTATGAAAAAACGATGTGACCATACAGAGTTATTGTACACGTCCTCTTCCAACATTTGGGCTGTGAATTCTATATCTAAGGTATAGGCATCGAAGTGGCCTATTAGCCACTTACGATACAGCCATACATGATGGTTTTTAGCATCGCTCTCTAACATGAGATTTAAAACGGGGAACTCGCGCTTGACCGGGTATGAGCCTTCTTTCTCGATAATTTTCTTGATGATTAGTTGACGGTAATTCCACACCTGGTAGTTCTTTTCATTTTCAAGAGCAACTGCCTCGCACCAGTCTAGCTCGTCGTAAAGATTGCGATCGAGGTGGCATAATATTTGGTACCGGTAGTACCAGAGAGTGTAGTGTGATGCAAGTAGATTGATTCCCTTGGTGGTAAGATCAAGCGCTTGGAGCGAGTAGTCTTGTTCATTCATTGAACAAATTATCTGGTCCATAGTCGAGGAATACTCACTCGAATAGAGAATCTGGCAGAGCGACATTTTGAGCGCTATTTCACTAGTTGTTTCACCAAAGAGTCTTTGATGGAAAGAGTTTGATAATTAAAGTCTTCGTGAAGAGGTTACGGAACTTAGCAAGAGTTGTAATGTAATGGCGAGCACAGACCAATGGTTCTATGCGTTTGACGTTAACCTGTAAAAAAATTGCTAGTATAATTTCAGTCGTTTCCCTAGGCTCCGTGATTACTTGTCAACCACAGATTGAGTGTTCTTTTTCAACACTACTAAGCTAGTATGTATATGAGTAGTATTACAAGTTAGCTTGGCTGTTACCAGATACCTTGTTAGTAGATGTTTAATTATGCGATTCTCGTGGCAATCACTTAACAATTATTCAATTGCTCGATTCTTGTGCCATCAATACGCTGAAGCTGGTGGTTTTCTATTATCTACTATATACTCACCTAATAATCAGCTGGGGAGCACTGTTTATATCATTCAATTGTCTATATCAAGCTATGTTTATCGTTTTCTCTCGCTATCCTTTACCGGCAGCTTTTGATGCTATTTTCTCTCAAGAGTTTTTAGAGAGCGAGTAACGAAAATCCTTTCTTTATGTATTAACAAAGCTCAGCACTTAAATACCTGATTTGGATTACTGGTACGCAGCCAGCAAGGTGGAAGAAAGTGCCATTTTTTGGTTTCAGGACTATAATTGTTCCAATTTCGGACACGACAAAATCCTAGCACCACTACGATGAACGACTTGGCATACCTCGCCATTGCAAGTGGTGTAACTTACACCCTACTCTCGGTTATATATCCTAACTCTAACGCGCCTTTATTGGCCACAGTGTTTGTCTTTTGCAATATGATGAGCCAGCGGGGGTATTTGGGACGCTGGAGAAATCAGATTCGCATGGCCACTACACGAGGAAACAAAATTTTTGAACAGTTGGGGAGCACGAGTCAAGAGGAGTTGGTTTCTTCGATAAAGGCCCTCCAGTCGTATTCACAGAATTGTAAGGCGGTGAATGATAGACGCCGCAAGTTGTTCAAGCTTATGCTGTGGAGACAGCAGAAGTTGTGTGAGGAAGTTGGATACTTAGATAAACTTAAGAAAATTGACCAAAAAGCAGAGAAGAATCAGCAAGTGCTTAATGACATTGTGAAGAATGTGTCTCATATCTATGGAGTACAACCAGGGTATAGCAGTGGAACCTCGAACTATAGGGTAATTGAAGCTATGGGGCACTTCCAGCGTGATTGGAAAAATGCGGTTGAATTAAAGCCAATATTGCAGTTTATAAAGGAGCAATTGCCCTCTTCTAAAAAGACCTGTGTTATTGTTCCAGGACTGGGATTGGGGAGAATAGCACATGAAATTGCATTACTAGGATATGAAACTCATGCTGTGGAGTTTTCTGGCTTGATGCATGCCTGTAATCAGTACATATATGCTGGTAGCAGCTTCGAATGGTTTCCATCGATCCACTCGTGCTCTAATTATTTAACAACCGACGATCAGTTTAGACTGGTAAATATTGAGTCGATAAAGAAGCCAGATAATTTACACCTTCATTTAAATGATTTTAGACATTTCAGCGTTCCTGATGATTATGATAACGTCGTAGTAGTTTCGGCGTTTTTTATTGATACCGCAGAAAATTTGGTGGAATACTTGGATCAGATCCAAAAATTGACTTCCTCCAATAAGACAAATAATATTAAAAATGGATATTGGATTAATGTTGGTCCCTTGAAATATGGCACAGCAGCTCAGGTGGAATTAAATGCTAACGAAATTCAAATGTTGCGGAAAAGCATGGGCTGGGTGGACTATAATGTCAAAAATCTTTTGGACAATGTAGTGGGATACATGACTGACAAAAGGTGTTTGTGGCAAGGCTATTACGGCTTAGCAATGTGGGCAAGTGCTAGAAAGGAAAACACTCAGTCCAAGAATAGACAAAGAAGTCTATAACGAGATTCAAAAAATTATAGATATTAAATCCTGCGAAATCAGTTGTGTATACTTTTACTTTTTATTTATACACTCTTTGTGTATATATAAGCACTGTTATTTAAAATACTGGTCAATCCCGAGTTTAGTTTTGTTTGTTTATACATATGCATTATTCTAGAAAACTTTACTACTTTGCGATATCAGATCCCTGGTTGATTTGAATTTTTTTGTCTTCACCACCACTGATGATACCTATGTCTTTGTCCCAAGAAACATCAAATACCTTGGCATCCTTGTCTTCGCGAGTAATAGTGTACAATGCTTTCTCAGCTCGAATATCCCAGACTTTCACCATACCATCGTGGGATGCGGATGCAAACATGTTCTCATTGTTAGGAGCAGCAGATAATCCAACAACAAAATTAGTGTGGCCCACCAACTTTGCAATTGTTTGGTCAGTATTGCTTGTGACACGAGGATCATGCACGTTTATGTGACGAGCAGAAGATCCTGATACCAAAAGGTGCTTGCTAGGTAATTGCAAGAGCGACAACAATGAATATCCAGTACTTCTTGTGTCCACATTTCTGAAGGTAACAAGATCCCATGTTTTGATAGTATGATCCTGAGAAGCAGAATAGCCTACAGTGGAGTCATTTTGATCAAAAACTACTGCTTCAACTGGTTGTGAGTGACCTTCCATCATAGCTAAAGGAGAGCGGCGTCTAATAGTAGAGTCTTGCAATGCCATCTTTCTTCTTTTCTTAGAAGACGTGGAAACGACATTAGAGTCGTATTCCATGGGCTGGATAGTAGTCATTTCCTTATAGTTTGTCAGCCAGAAACCAATTGAGTGGTCATATGCGGCAGATAATATACGATTGCTTTTGGTTTCCACATCCAATGATACAACTGGAGCCTTGTGGCCCTCCAAGATTGCCAATGTCTTCCCTTCTTCGGGCTCGTCATCTTCATCTTGCTCACTCACTGCAGAGTCAATAGATGTTTTCCACAATCTTATTTGGCGATCATTTCCAGCGGAAACAATTCTAGTAGGCGAGATCCACTTTACTGAGCGTATAGGCGCAGAATGGCCCATGTACTGTTTTTCAACAGCACCAGACATATTGTATGTACGCACAATGCCATCATATGACCCCGAGAGGATTTTTGCATGAGAAATGGACATGTTTGAGTTTGTTACTGTTGCTGACTGTGGGTTGATTGCATCTATCGACGAGATCCAGTCGTCATTGTTAAACGAAGCCAAAAACGATGGAGGTAACACAGCTCTGGTATACTCTAAATTTATAAAAGCTTCGCTTGATAATCCCTTCTTCGTTAAATATTCCTGAATAGTGGTACGTAATAATGCGCCATCGATAAGGAAATCGAAAGGAATGGCCTTCTTTTCATCACCATCGTTACCCAACAAATGGTTTACAACCTCAGATAAACCAAATCTCTTTAATGAAACAGGAACATAAAGCGGAGCATCTGATACTTGGAGAGTTTCGTCTTGCTCCTTTGTAAAGAACTTAATCTTTATCTGCGTTTTGTCGTACTCTGTCATTACGGAAAGCAGTTCTTTCTATCTGCGATGACCATTTCCTATATTCCATATTGAAAAATTTCCTCATCGCGAGGTTCCTAAAAAAATACAAGATCCATACTGCAATAATATATCTTTAGCCTAATAGGGCTACAAAAGATTTAGTTCTATACCAAGCTATGTTTGACAGGAAATCAAATATGGAAGATAATTAAGCCTAGGAGATGTATTATAAGTAAAGCATTCTAAAAAGTGAAATAGGTAACAGGTTTTTTTTTACTTTGAACATTTCAATGTTTTTTCTTTTAGTTGATCTTTTTAACATTGCACTCTTGTTCTTTCATCTTAATCTTGTTCTTTCTTCCCTTCTCACCCGATTTCCATACTGGGGCATTAAATATCAAAGTCATGTTCTCTGCAACTTAGGCACACTTTTACAACGTGAATAATTACACCGTTACACCTTGGGCGAATATATTTTCACATTATTGATAAACAACCATTACATTATAAATAAATTACCCTCCAAACATCAATCATCAACTCGCAATACTAAATCATCTACAATCACAATTTTCATCGAGCCACCCAGCTAAAAACTGCTACACTTTCACTGATAGTCTAACCTTGGAAGAACCTAGAGGACGCAAAATCGGCATTGATGCCTTTGATGCCAACCTGCCTACAGCAGTAGCGGTTTTCACACCAGCATGAGCACCATCCCGTAAACTGACCCCATCTGTAAAATTCCTTTTCCTTGGACGGTGAAATATACGCGATTGGCGTATTGTGGAGACGCTGGTTGTACAGATGCCCTCATTTTCTCCACGTAAACTATATTCTTCGACATAAGCACCATTGCGAAAGAAATTTGCAAGAGAACGTTTGATACGCGCCCACCGTCGTTTTCGTGTAATTCTAGGCGGTGGTAAAGACCGCATTGAAACCGAAAATATTACCTCAGTCTAATAGCAAGTATTACCAAAGTACCTGGTGCTTTTAGTGTGATTTACAACATATATAAAGAATTGGGGTGTGCTTTTCACATATTCTGCTATAAACAGAGTATATTACTCCTTACTATTTTCATGCCCACGTACACATACTTATATAAGTCATTTCATTACGCTTATATTGTTTTTAGGTCGCCATCATCAGTTTTTCTCTGTGAAGAGGGCCCTTTCTTTCCCTGTAGTGAATCTTTTTGCTCGCTCGCTCGCTCTTTCTGTTTTTTCGCCCGAGTCAAAATCCGTGGTTAATTGTGCGCGATGAGATGAGATAGAGAAAAAAAAAGGATAAATACGTAGGAAAGATCCTCATTGCATATATTCCTTTGGCTCTTGGGAGATATCCCCACACACATAAACTTATCCACTCATGTCCACTACTAATATTGAAGACGTTCCCGTCGAGGTTTCTAGTGTCTTTGACACTATCTTGGTGTTGGATTTTGGTTCCCAGTACTCTCACTTGATTACTCGTCGTTTGAGAGAATTCAATGTGTACGCTGAGATGTTGCCATGCACGCAAAAGATTGCTGAATTGACATGGAAGCCCAAGGGTATCATCTTGTCGGGTGGACCTTACTCTGTCTATGCCGAAGATGCTCCTCATGTTGACCATGATATCTTCAAGTTGAACGTACCAATTTTAGGTATATGCTACGGTATGCAAGAATTAGCATGGATTAACGGTAAGGGTGTTGCCAGAGGTGACAAGAGAGAGTACGGACCTGCTACTTTGAACGTGGAGGACTCTTCTTGCTCTTTGTTCAAGGACGTGGACCACTCTCAGGTTTGGATGTCCCATGGTGACAAGTTGCATGCATTGCCTACTGGCTTCAAGGTTGTTGCCACTTCTGACAACTCTCCTTTTGCTGCTATTGCCAACGAGGAGAAGTCGATGTACGGTATCCAATTCCATCCTGAGGTCACTCACACTGTTCAGGGTAAGACCTTGTTGAAGAACTTTGCTGTCAACATTTGCCAGGCCAACACTAACTGGACTATGGAGAACTTTATTGACACTGAAATTGCCAGAATTAGAAAGTTGGTTGGACCTACTGCTGAAGTCATTGGAGCTGTTTCTGGTGGTGTTGACTCCACTGTTGGTGCCAAGATTATGAAGGAGGCCATTGGTACCCGTTTCCATGCCATTTACGTTGACAATGGTGTCATGAGATTGAATGAGACCGAAAACGTCTACAAGACCTTGACTGAAGGTTTGGGTATTAACTTGACTGTTGTTGACGCTTCTGACTTGTTCTTAGGCAGATTAAAGGGTGTCACTGACCCAGAAAAGAAGAGAAAGATTATTGGTAACACCTTTATTAATGTCTTTGAAGAGGAGGCTGCTAAGATCAAGCCTGCTTCCGGTCAGGAGATTGAGTACTTGTTGCAAGGTACTCTTTATCCTGATGTCATTGAGTCCATCTCCTTCAAGGGTCCATCGCAGACCATTAAGACCCACCACAATGTCGGTGGTTTGTTGGACAACATGAAGTTGAAATTGATTGAGCCCTTGAGAGAGTTATTCAAGGATGAGGTTCGTCACTTGGGTGAATTGTTGGGTGTTCCTCACGACTTGGTTTGGAGACACCCTTTCCCTGGTCCAGGTTTGGCTATCAGAGTTTTAGGTGAGGTCACTAAGGAGCAAGTAAAGATTGCCCGTGAGGCTGATGCCATTTTCATTGAGGAGATTAAGTCTGCTGGCTTGTACAAGGAGATTTCCCAGGCTTTTGCTGCTTTGTTGCCTGTCAAGTCTGTTGGTGTTATGGGTGACCAGAGAACCTACGAGCAAGTTATTGCTTTGAGAGCTATTGAGACAGTCGACTTTATGACTGCTGACTGGTATGTTTTCGAAGCCTCTTTCTTGAAGAGAGTTGCCTCTAGAATTGTCAATGAAGTTGATGGTGTTGCTCGTGTCACCTATGATATCACTTCGAAGCCCCCAGCTACTGTCGAGTGGGAATAAGTGTATTATTATTATTATATATAGTCTAGTGCTAATAACGTTTATTGGGGAAATATTATTGTTAAAAATGAGTAGTTGATTGCCATTCTTTGGTAAAATGGTTTTATTATTGTTAAAAGCGCAAAATCATTAACATCGCACTGGTACATTATAGTTTTCGCTTGATTGGTATTTTTTGTTAATTGATCATTATCATTCGCTGTCTCAACACTGTTGTAACTAACACTCCCCCATCATGAGATATACTCAATAAAAATTGCTCATTAGAATGCTGATAATTCTCGCCCGCTATAAAGGGTTTGCCACTATCATTATAATACTTATACCATTGATTAAAGTGAAAGTTCTTTTGATCACTAGAATCTAATGTTTTATACAATGCTTCTTTGAAGGACCAACAACCAGCTATCATATTAACCTGGTACTCAGGTTGTGCACGAAGTGAACTGAATCGAGGTAGCTCATGCTTGGGATGAAGTATTCTTTCTGCTAGTCTATCTACGAACCGGTCACTTTTACATAACAACTTCTGGAAACGGTTAACCTTTACGATGTCTATACCTAGTCCACATATCATTCCTAAGCGCACTGCCATGACTCAGAGGCTTGTTTCAGATCTCTCCTTTACTAAAAATTAACGTACTATTTTGGAACTAGTTTTTTTTCTGATGAGTCAAAGCTATATTCACCATTTCTTACCCCAGCACATCAACCATGGCTTCTACAATTTCAGGACCAATATCCTTGCCCAGCTCTAAACATGATTTATCCACTTACTGGGGTCGTGTTAAGCACTGTGCTGAAATCTCAGATCCAACAATGTTACTCAATACACCTAAAGACGTTGAAAATGCAAAGCGCATGATCTGGGACTTTCGTAATGGGGTACTCCCTTCAATGTCCCCAGAATTATGGAGAGCAAAGAGGGTATTGGACTCAACCTTACACCCTGACACTGGAGAAACAGTTTTTTTGCCATTCAGAATGAGCTCATGTGTTTTGTCTAATTTGGTGGTAACAGCAGGTATGCTAACCCCCAATTTGGGCACTTTTGGTACATTATTTTGGCAAATTGCAAACCAATCGTTGAATGTGGCTATTAACACGGCAAATGCGAATAAGTCACATCCTTTAACTACAAGGCAGATTGCTACAAATTACACAATGGCTGTTACCGCTTCTTGCTCGGTAGCATTGGGATTGAATGCCATTGTCCCCAGGTTGAAGTCTTTGAAACCAAATACCAGAATGATTTTGGGTCGTTTGGTTCCGTTTGCTGCTGTGGTATCTGCTGGTGTAGTCAATGTTTTCTTGATGAGAAGTGAAGAGATCAAAAAAGGAATTAGTGTATTTGACAAAGATGGACAAGAGATTGGCACTTCCAAAAAAGCAGCATTGTATGCAGTAGGAGAAACTGCTGCTAGTCGTGTCATAAATGCTACGCCAATTATGGTTATCCCACCATTGATTTTAATGAGATTGCAAAAGACCAGATTCCTCAAAGGTAAATCGAAAACGTTAGAAATCTTGGCCAATATTGGTTTAATTTTCACCACTTCGTTGGTTGCTTTACCATTTGCATTGGCAGTTTTTCCTCAAAGAAGAGAGCTTCATGTCTCCAAACTAGAGAAAGAATTCCAGGCATTGAAAGATAAGACAGGAAATCAGATTGAAACTTTGCAGTTTAACAGAGGTATTTAGTTTTCCCTTTTGTATATTACTCTAATTAAAGCGCGTACATTTTTATACCAAGTTTTACCAAAACTTCCACCCTGATAACGATGAAGCCCCTATTGCGCTTTCAATTTCGCTGCGATCTTTCCAATTCACAAAACTTTGAGCAGAAAACACGTTCTCCCTATTTTCCTTCGGAACATCATTGAAACGAATAGATCCAGCACCTTTTCCACCCAATGATGTCTCAAAAGTTTCAAAGCCTTCTTCTATAAATGCTAATTTTGCCTTTTCTATTGTTGCTTCAGTAACATCATCGCCAACGAGTGTTATAGCACAGCCTCCTCCTCCTGCACCTGTAAGCTTGGTTGCGCCAATTTTGTTAGTATCGCAAATTATTTTAATCTTTTCCAAAGCAGGGTGGGAAACTCCAATCGAAACTAACAAGCCATGGTTAATATTAACTAGTTCCAGTAACTTGGATATTTCCTCTTTGCCAAAAACTGGGCTAGTCATTATTTGATAAGCATCTTTTGCCAAGTTTTCCATAGCACTTAATATAAATGAAGTTGTGTTGGAATATTTTTCATTTATATGGGCCACATTACTCACTAAAGCTGCTGTACTGCGCGGTAACTTGGTATTGGTAAGAAGCAATTTTATAGGAGGGAAATTCCTCATACTAGTACGTATTGATGGGACAGAAGGATCAGGCATTCTTTGAAACATAACAGCGCCACCATGGGTAGCCACTGCATTATCAATTCCCGAGGGATTCCCGTGAAAGCATTTTTCGCCAATAAGAGACCAACTGTCAATAAAATCAGCATCAGGGTTTGTTTCCTTGATGTAATTTTCTTTTATGTTATCTGTCGGGTCCAACACATGCTCTCCTAGAATAGCAAGCGCAGAAGCTAAACAAACCGCGGTCGATGCTGAAGATCCCAACCCAGCACCAATTGGCAAAGTGGATCTAACCACAAACCTCATTCCAGGCAACTCCTGGTTACACAAACTAGTGTATAAATAAAGAAAACAACGACAAGCAGTGTAGTGCAAACTTGACTCAATAGTAGACAATACACCACTTATACAGTCGAGAATTTCTGGAACAAGCTCCTCTGGCACCTGTGGCACACCATTTTTAGTTATAATAAACTTCCCAATTTCTTCCCAGGGTATATCATTTTTATTCCACGAGTGGGATAGATTGATGTCAGGAAAGTCCAATTGTATGCAATTGGTATCACTACTAGGTAAAACTAATAAGTATGCTCTCAAACTAAGTGCTGCTGCGATTGCTGGCTTACTGTAAACAGCGGAATGCTCACCAAATATAATAACCTTTCCTGGGGCACTAACAATAAATGGAGATCTAGTCATTTTGAGGTATTATATTAATACTTATTAATCCACTATTGATTCTACCATCCTTGCAACTTGTTTGTGGGCTCAATTTTGTAAACGCTCACGCGTTTTTTTTTAAAAAAAATTAATACTTTACCCTTGTAATTGTGATATATTACTAAATACAGAAGTCTAGAATTTTTGAAAAAAATCTACGACTTCACCAAAACATCGATTTAGCAGCAGTTTGGTTCAGAAGGAGCCGCTTGTCACAAAGTATTTACATTAAGGTTTGAAAGGCCGTTGACCAAAATGCCTAGCTCTTTTACACAAGTAGCGGTGAAGAGGGATGTATTGGGGTTAAAACCAATTCAACCTACCCAATTTTGGACATTTGACAATGCACTTTCCCTTTTAAAGTCATGTCGAGACCCGTTTATTCTAGATGCTTTAGACGAGTTTCTACTTTTAAATATTATGTTGTTAAAGAATCCATCACCATTGACTGTTAGTGGGGATATAATTATTCCAACAATCAAAAACGATCTCAAAGAACTATCATTGCGTGGAATTTTATATGATCTCAAGCTGAATAATGTCAAAGATGCCAAAACAATCCACAAGTTTTTGAATTTTGATATAAACGAAATACTTCGAATTATTGGCCAAACATGTAAAAAAATACCTGAAAAGAAGGTTTATGACTTTGATAAATTGAAAAGCAAGTTGCCTGATGATCGTGAAAAGCATTTGGAAAGCGAGCGCATATTCTTATACACTAGCAAAATACTTCGAGAAAGAAGGGCTATTCTAAAGATTGTGATTGAGTTGTTGAATAATAAAACCAATGAATTTGCTTCCTCTACTACTCAAAACTTGGGTAGAGAAATATTTACTTCAAGAACATACATTAACGGTATCATTGACACGATAAAAACTACTATTGAAAACTTGATATCTGGAAAATATACTTCTTGTGTGTCCCTGGAATTGGATAACCTAATCAAAAATGAAGTTGTGCTATTTATTCTTGAATCGAGTAGGGTATTAGTGGAATTACTTATACGTAATCCAACAATAGACAAGCTTCTTGTCAAGCAATGGTTTGAATTCATGAACTCTATAGATTTTGCTCTATCATTAGGGCCATTTATTAAATCACAAGAATCATTCAGCTTGTTACAAGGACTCATGACTACAGCATGTATTTTATTTTTGGACTTGGACAATACTTATGATTCGGTGGCTGAAAACGATTCAAACAAAAAAAAATGGTTTGTGGATGCAGATATTTTCAATTCTGTTAATACTTCAATAATCTCACCATCAAACTCGAATTCAGTGGTACTTTACAGTTGGCTTATACTTTTATTAAGAAAATTTTATTTCCTTCAAGAAAACTCAGACTTGAATTCATCCTCGATGTTTTTGAAAGTTACCTCACTCGAGCTGCTTGAGTCCACAATTAATGCACTTAACATTCGCTGCATCGGTATGGAAGTTTTTGGTGACTTGTTCAATATGAACCAATTATTGAAATTTGACAATTTGTATTCAGCAATTTTGTCTTCTGTTGTTTTGGCTGCAATGCCTTTAATATCTTTAACTCCAGAAATTGCCTCAACAATTGAAAGTATATTACAAAACTGTCCTAACGGTGTTATTGAAAGATTTTTTGAGGATGAATCGACTGTAAAAGCAATTGTGATATCAAGAGCGAAATTTCCTATATTGCTAACTCCTTATTTAAAGATTGCATCTATCAATGGCAACTTTGCGTTGCACGAATTCAATGAATTAAAATCCTATATTTCAATTTTCAAACTGGATGAGTTCAAGAAAATTTACCAAATCGACGATGAGGATCCCGAATTGGTCAGGCTCACAAGCTCAATTGACTTATATCCACCCTATGAAGCAAATAAAAAGTTGTCTTTGTTACTCAATGCTGGTACCAAAGCTAAGATTCTACCTGCTGCTAATGAACAAGATGTTTTGGTAACATTTTTGTATAAATACAATGGATGGGCTTTATTAGGTAGAATTTTGCAAAATATTTCAAAAGTATTTACCAACTCTGATGCGGAACAGGTGAGTCTAGTTATTCATATTTTAAATCTTTTAGAAAGAGTTGTGGAAGGCAATTCAGCCAATGATACCAAATTAGTTTTAGAGGCAATGTCGGCATATACTGATGATTCGGATGTTTTAGAAGTCATTTTAAGATTATTTGAGCAGGGTTTGCATGCGCGCAATATTAATTTATCTGAGTCCATCATTAAACTTTTAACCCAATTAATGCCTTCCTTATCTCACATGATATGGCCTTTCTTATCAAAATCTGCGCTATTATCTAATAATGGTAAAGAAGGCTTTGCATCAACCTTATTTGGTGCAATTGAAATGGTAAATGGTGAATACAAATTCACTATCTCGTTAATTAAATTTATTGACTCTTTGGTAAAGAGCTGTTTAACACTTCATGAGAATTATCCAGAGAAATCAAAATCTATGATATTATCGAAATTTATTAGCCACTTGATCTTGGTGTTTGAAAACTTTTCTCACTGTCAATTTAATTCCACTTATCAAAAGATGGAAATGGGCGTGTTGACTCTTGATGTTTTTTCTAAGGTTTTAGTTGCAATTTATGGTGCTGATGAGAAATCAGAAGCAGCAAATAAAGTAACAAAGGTTTACGCTGAAGCATCAGTTAAAATTTTAGACTCATTTTTGGTTGCAGGACACGAATACTCGAGGCCTTTTGCCCCGATACTAGCTGTTATTGACTCAATATCATCAAACTTGAATGTATATGAAATGACTGATGTTTCTGGCTATTATTTCGAAAATTGGATTCGTTGCTCTTTGGCGTTTTCTAAGCTCCTTGTTTCAATAAGATCTTCGTTGAATTATCCCCCATCGGTATTCGAAAAGAGTTTATTTGGAAAGCTTCCTCAGTTAGTTTCGACATATTCTCAGCATGAGACATTAAGAAAGGATGTGTTGGACTTGATCACAACTCTAACCAATGGAAAATGGGAAGATTCACCAAAACCCTCCCTTTTGTCTCACTTGGGTCGCGATTATGCCCAAGTTTTATTACATTCTTTGGCAGCTGATTTGGATAATAGCTTTGATGACTATGACTTAAAAATTAGCTTGTATGATTTCATATGTGCAGTGTTAGATGGAAATCAAGAGGGTCTCTCGGTTTTGCTTATTAATGGAAGAGATGTTTTTGGCGATTTCACTAAAGGAAAGCCAAATAGTTCTGATGACTCAAAGCCTATTTCATTGTTGAGAATTTTAAAGAGAAACGTAAGAGATATTCAATATTACCCATATTCAGTGGGGGTTCATTTGCTCGATGCTATTGCTTTAGCTTTCAACTCTTGGACTACTGCTAGAGAGAATAACGACGACATAGAGTTTTTGAGTGAATTGATTACTCGTATAAAATTACCCTTATGGGACCATCCAAAAACTACTGACGAATATATTAGCAGATGCTATGAACAAAAGCTTGTATCAAAGATTGCGGAGATTTTATCTTTGTTTTTATTTACAACAAAGAATGAATCTATCAAAAAATTGATTATTGAATTAGTATCGTCGCAAGAATTTCTTGAAATTTTGGTTAAAAAGTTTGCCATAAAAGACTTTCAACCATCACTTCACTCTAACTTACATTCTTCTTTTGAAAATGCATTCCCAGGACTCCATTTATCTCAATTTACTAGTTCACTTTCTAAGAGAAATAGGTTTGGAGTGTCTGCCGTCTATAATTTAATGTTAATGGACATGTTATTTGTGAACGAAAGCAAATGGATTAGTTTGAGACAAGAAGTTGTTGCTTCAAGTATTAATTTGCAGTATTTGAATTCACAAATAACTGTCGCAAAGTCTTTCGGAGCATTAATCACAGCATTTTGCAGAAGATATAACGGTCCATTAAGTCATACCCTTTTGGACTTTGTGATCCAGTTATTAACACTAAATATAACAGAGGGCCTTCCTACTGAGAGTTTTGGTCAAGTTTATCGCGAAAGGATTGAGCTAGCCTTTTACATCATATACTCCATGTACAACAATTCTGATATTAAAAAGAATTCCAAGAAGCTTTTTGAAATCATTAAGGTGTGCTCAGATTTGCTCTCTTCCACAAGCATGAATTTTCTCCCCACTTTAGCCGAGTCAGTAGGCTATTATAGACCTTTGTTGCGGACTCTCTATTGCTGCCTAAATCTCATTAAGCATGATTCTGGAATTTTGATTGAATATATTAGTGTTTTCCGTGATCTTTTTGAATTGATTATAACCAAGGGTACTGGGACTTTATTGATTGAAATTCAGAATGATGTTTATCTTATGCGTACAGACAAAAATCACAAATCAAGCACCATGAATAACAAAATTGATGACTTAATGCTAATTTTGTTTATTTTAAAAGTATTTGTGAAGATGAAGTCATCGCCTACTTTGAACCACGAGATGGCCACATTGGTGACTGATAATAAGACAGTTACTTCTTTGTTGAACCTTTATTCTCTATCGCACACAATCGAAGTAAATGAAGAGCCCATATTTTCTCAATTAAGTTTAATGTTTATTCAAGAGTTTATAACTGTTGATGTGATTGCTGAGAAATTTGTCTCATCAGGCTTATTTGTTGCATTGGTTGAAAGTCCCATTTCAGGACCCATCAGGACTGGAGGTCTCTCGGTCGTATCAAATCCTCTGTATCACAGAATTTGGATTAATGGTATATTACCGATAATTATTACGAGCTTGTCTAAAATCGGCCATTCTGTTTTGCCAGAAGTTTGCTTGACGTTGCAGATGTTTGGTAGGCAAATTGAGTCTTGTATTGATAGTTGGTCGAAAGACTCTGCCTCTGTCAAAATAACCACCGCAACCACTTCTGAAACCAGTCAAATTTTGTTGTTATATGAATTTTTGCGGGCCATGGATGTTTCTCAGTATTACAACAGCGAATCTGATGGCGAAGGCATTGATATGAAAGTGTTGCCTGGCTTGGAGTCCGAATCTAAAAGAGAAGAATTTGTTGAATGTATCAACAACTTGTTAAAGCATCCTAAATTTTTGTCTTCGCGTATTGTAGCCAGCTCAACTGAAGAACAGCGGCTTATTGAAAAGAGCGATGACGCATACCAAAAATTTGTCAAAAACCTAATTGATGAAATTAGAGAGCTCAAGGATTATTTGAACCAGGAATAATATAGTCATGCATTAGTGTACTTTTAAATAAGATAATTTAAACTTTTTATTTTCATTAATTTTGTATTCTTGATGTCTTCTAACTAGAACGAAAGAAGAAATTCTTGTGGACCTCCCGTGGAATAGCTGCATTGGGCTCTATGGCAGAATTGAGAGATACCTCAAATTCTGATTTATATCCTGGTGTATTCAGCAATGTTGAATTATAAACAACTGGCAATCCATTCCCCTTTGTCTCAAGATCAATCAATTTTTTCCAGCTCTCTTGGCATTGTTGGATAATATCCAAAGTTTCGCTCTGATTCTTATATTGTCCATCAAAAGCAAATTTATTCTGCAGTTTACCATCTGGCAATTTGTAGTCTCTGAACCATTGTCTCGTAGCTTCTAAAAGTCCGGGGCACTTTTCACGTAAATCGTCAATATCTTGAACATCCTGGGCCAACGGATCGTCAATCCTTACCACCAAAACCTTCCAATCCAATTCGCCATCGTCAATTAATGCAATTGACCCCAAAATGCGCACTCTCACAATTTCCCCAGTATTCAAGATATCAGAACCAATTTCACACACATCCAATGGATCATTATCGCCATACAAGTTTAACTGGGGATTTTTGTGGGTAGGATCCTCCCATGTTTGCGGGAATGCACCGTAGTTATGAATGTATCCATGGTACGGAAACAAGTTCTTCACAAAGCGAACCTTTCCCTTTTTTTCGTCTTGTGTAATTGGATTCCCTGCTATTTTGGTGTTAATCTCAAACTTAGCGTTGGACCAACGAGGAATCTCCACCACCATATTGGCTTCTTTCAGGTTTAAGTCCAAATTCAATGGCACATCGTGGAAGTATGATACAATTTTTCCAGTATTCTTGTTTACAGCAAATTGTTTAAACTCTGGAGTATATTTGGCCCCAAAGCAGGCTTTATCGTACTCATTAGACACCTGACCAGATGTATAGCTACGGTGCAGCATTGCCAAATGCTGACCTGTTAAAGCAAGCCTGTTTCGCGCAACCGCAACGATATCTGTACTGTGCCTTACCATGGTGAATAAAAACCTACTGTTAAGTGGATATGTCATTTTATTATGCAAATTTAAGCAAACCAATGGTTCAAGCCCCGCGCCACATAACTCGGTCTAGTTGAAATTTTCCATGCTTTATGAATCGCTTTTTTCTAATGAACCGAGGAATCGCCGAAGGCAATTTTACACAATTATGAGCATAGTGAGAGATTTTATGGTTTGTATGTAAGAACATAGTCCAATAGGTAATCTTGATAGTAAGCGGAGAAGCTGCCTCACTAAAATGTATAAAATAGTGTGAGCTGTGAGGTCAAAAGTTAGGCAAACAATAGTAATCAGACACCAATTGTCAGTCCTGGAAAGTATAAAAAATCACTATATCCGTAGCCAGTTTTAGTGTAAAAGGCTAGTGAAAACTGGTTTCATGTGGGTTATATTTGGGGCAGAAGGCTTGTTTGGTGTAAGAGGTTATTATTGGATCAATTTTTTCTATGTATTTTATAAGTGTTTGGTTAATGTTCTACTAGCACAGTTGTAAATATGAAGGTAGTGCTGAATGACAAACCTGAATATACACTTGAAGTAATTACAAACACCATATGACCTTGGTATGAAAACATTCCACTATAATTATGTTATTAGTACTTGGAAATACTATAAACCAATTAGAAGGTTTGATCCGAAGATTTTCAAGGCATTATAGTATATTATTTAGCTATATTAAATAATACAACAGCTTTACTGTTTTGCATAATATATAAAAAATCTGTTCTCGTTGGACAATTTATATAAAAATCATAAAAATGGTTTTGGTGAATTTTAAGAAAGTTACTGATTATCATATTATGTATTGTTTATACTGAATAACTGCACTACCGATTTCTAGGATCATAAACTGTATTGGTTTTACTCATGAAGAGAAATCCGTGCACTTGATATTTTTTTGTTAAATTTGTTTACAGCGGTAGACCATTTGGGTTAGAATGAGTGAAGCTTTAAATAAAATTAGTAGTCACGTGATTTAAATACGGTGAGCGGGTGCACTATAATCAATCAATATATCTTGATCAAAAAATGTAGTTTTCAGGGTAGTTATGTACTTTTGTTGCGTAAATAAAAATTATTGGGCTTTTCAAGTTGTCTTCTATTGAGCTTGCATGTCCTCTTATATTAAATTGATTTGTAAGTTTTTCCTAAAAAGAGATGTTTGATCAATAAATTAACGAGTTAATTTAATAGAGATATACAAAACTAATAAAAAATCAATTGTGCACTCTCGGGTATTTTTATCACAAATAGTAAATCAAACATTCATTTGAAACAAATACAATTCTTTTTATTGACCAATTTCAATAAATTTTCAACTATCATGTCATAGTTCAACTTTTATAAATAATCACTAGTTGCGCTTCACAGTCGGTATTTGGGCTATCTATAATTCACTGGCTTGTATATGCTCTTGAAAACATGTAAGAATGAAAACAAACTTTTATTAATTTCCTATAATAATGGACCAAAAAATAAAAAAAAATTTTTGCAGCCATTTTAATAGCCGGGTATTTTTATATCAGTTAGTTTGGGTAAACAATTTATGAATTGTGACTATTAGTCTCAAAGCTATTTTACATGATGTAGTATTTTATATTTATTTCGGCATCATTCTAAAATACAATTGCAAATTCTAATGCAGGCTTTATGAAAAACTTGACCTGAAAGTTACCTACTTATATTTTTTCAATATTTGAAAACTTGGTGTGGCCAACCAAAACCAAAGACTTCTTTAAATTATTTATATTGCTTTTAGAGATTTAGTGCAAGAGCAATTTCTTTGAACTGGCTTTGTAAAAAGAAGGCTCTTTGAATGAATATTTCATTGCTATTTTGGCAAACCAGATACCCAAAAGGTTGAATCTCTTTATCCAACAGTGAGAAATATTATGTCAATATATCTATATCTCCTATCACCAATTTAACTGTTGGTGACAAAAGTAATTAAAAATAGCTGCAAGATTTCTTAAAGTATCATAAAAGTTCTTCTTTGATTAGCCTCTTTTGCAAAAATGTTATATGTTTGTTCTATGTATTAATTAAAACATTCAACAAATTCTCTAAACGGGTGGCTCCCCAAGGAACTTGATTTTTCCTTTTTCATCAAAGCTTGAATTTTCGTCACTAATAGTAACTATACTTGATAATTCTTTGACTTGAATGGTAGAAAGACCCATTGGATCACGAGGAATCCAGACACTGGGACACTTGGCTGCAACATCTGGCGCATGATAAGCATGTTTGTCATCTTTTATGTCATCTGGGTCTTCCATGTTGTATAGGGATGGCAACATTGCTTTTGCATGGCGGTAGTTGAGGAAAACATCAGGACGAATAAAACGTATAATGATATTATTAGATTTGGTATGCTTGAAGTCACGATCGGCCAATAATGGAATCAATCCTGTAGAGCTATCATTTGTTTGGCTAATTGGCTCAAAGTCCTTTTTGAGCTCCCAATCTTTATCTTCACTAAGGTTAAGGTGATTGTGTGCTTCTGGATAGTTAAATTCCGACTCTAGTTTTTCAGGTTTGTGTAAGCGCTTTTTATCCAAAACCTTTTGTTGGTACTCAGAGTGTCCTCCTTTAAGTGAGGCTGTTTCAGATACACCATCCAAAGGTTTCATACAGTCAATTGGTAATACCTCAAGCAAATTATCAAATGCACTGTTCAAGTTGAGGTGTACAAAGATGGTGAAACAAATTCCAATAGCTTGCAAAACAATAGGGCCCCAACCCTTACCTACTGCAAATATACCCAACAAGCATACTTGCCCTAAGTAGATTCCTGTGAACGTTTGAAAAATGGCCTTCGGGTAGTGGGAACCGCGTGAATCAGTACCCTCGGCAAATACGTATGTGAGGTTGTAACAATAAGCAATGTAGACCAAGAAGAAAGCAACTGAAGCGAAAAGCAAAATCATCGGAGATATGATAGAATAAGCCAATGTGATACAGGCCAAGTTTGTAAAAATAGGAAACGTAGTTCCCCAAGCCATTGTGCCCAAGCCACTAAAGCGATTCCACTTTTTTCTTACAGTGTTATCCAAAATGAAGCCCAAAATATAGTACAAGAATAAACCAACAACTTGGAAAAGGGACCCTCCAGCAACAGACAAACCTTGCAAAATAAGATAAGAAATAAAGAAATTCGATGATTTGGGTAATCCGGTGGCCAAAATTGACATTGATGAAGCTGGATCTTCAATAATTTTTGTGACAGTAGAAGTGGCCGACAGTGCAATTGTAAGCACAAGGAAACCATTGATAATCAAAAACGCAAAGTATGCGGTTTGAGTAAATAATTCAACACGTTGAGTAGATGGCACACCCGCTACCTGGGCCATTGCTCTGATAAACATGGGCAAAATCATCATCAAAAGTGCCAACATAATAGTAGGCAACAATCCAGTAACCACACCCAACAAATCGGGAGGAATTTCCATAATCCAGCGAAGCCAGGGAAGCTTGTCAGTCAAATAAGTAATGTTTGAGATTACACCTACTAAAGCAACCGGAGCTGCCCAAAGTATAACTACGGCCACTATGGCGGCACAAGCAAGAGCCTTTCTAGTGATATGTTCCCACCAAAAGAGGCGCATGTTAGGCCATTTGATGTCAGCTGGTTCGATACCAGAGTATACTGGGTTCATACGCAATGGGCTATGATGGATAGTGGATTGCAATGCTAACTGGGCATAGTACTGATTTTCAAACTCAACAAAAATGGAGTTTTTAGGCCTGTTGGATCTAAAATTCTTTTGCAACTTCTTTACCTCAGCATTGAGAATGGGAATTTGCTCCTGACACCAGCGAATGGTATCAACTTTTGCAGAGAACATCCCATTAGGTCTGTGGCTTGGGCGCTTTGACTCGGGAACATATGCAGAGATCTCATCTGCTGGTTCCAAAATTTCACCCTTTTTATCAGCATTGAGCTTAGCCTTTACGGCAGATGCTAAAAGCTTGTTTGTAGCAATTTCCAAACGATTGACAGCCAGTTCACGCTCTGCAACCTTGTGAGCCAACTTGCGGGAAGTACGTACTACATAAATTCTCTTCACCCCATTAAACAACTTGAAAAACTGCTTCTCGTCCAATAAAGCATCAGGAACACTCTGAAAAAGAACAGTTCTCGAACTGCGCTTGCGAGCATAGCGAGGCAGCGCCAATACAGCACAGCGCAAAGAATTATAAAAGAATAATTCGCGATAAAGCACAAAAACGACTGCGCCATAAAAAGCCCAGCCTATGAAAACATGAGCATAGTAACGTTGCTGGTGTTTCACGTTGGCAATAGAAAGTTGGTCAAACCCCTCGTTTCCATTACCATTGGACGCATTGACAGGAAGCAAAATAATCCAAGTCAACAAACCAAATAAAAACGTCATAGCCATCACAAGGATGTAACGCAAAAAAAAGTAGCCATCTAAGCCTGCTTGTTGAATAATAAACGAATGAGGTTTAGTCAACAATATATAGATCCACCGAAAGGGATCATTGGGAAGCTTTTCTGGCTTCTTTTCCTCCGTCACCAAATCAAATGAAGACTTTGGCGAGTATATACGCTTGAAGCGAAGTCTCAAAAGCAAAAAACACGAAACAAATATTCCACATAGAATCAAGTTGGCGACTAATGTGGATATTACTGCTGAAGTAGAAGTTGAACTTGATTCCACCATTTTGGAAGAGCAATTGTTCCCAAATCAATTATGATCGGGAACGGCGATGCACTTTGATTTATACCCTGACGAAAAAAATTAATGGACTTTGCGATGATGCACATCTATGTCATTAAGGCCTAAGCGACCAATATTGACAGACACGCGAGCAAACTTATTTAAAAACCAAAAGAAATAGCGACAGTTATATTAGCAAAAGGCTCTTTATTTTAGTTCATGGGTATACACTCATCAATTGCGATAAAAGTCTCCCTTGCTGAGGGCACTGGCAACCGGCATTTGTAGTAGTTATAGCTTAGTTTATCCAAAAAATAAACAACTGTACGCCATACCGGAAGCAGCATGCATCAGGGGTAATCAGCCTAACAAACTAAAATCACGCTTTTAACCCAAGACAGAACCTGTGTTATGTATTAAGATTTGTTCTAGACGTTATAGGTATAGTATACACTTACCAAGGACCATAGAGGTTAGGGCAATTCTGCACAAAATGTAGTGATTATGCGATTAAGAATAATGGGTAAGAGTTTTGATCTAAAGAGTAACATGATTATAAGATGAGAGAGTTGAGAAAGAAAAGAGAATTTCGAAGGTTCTACGTCGTTTGAAAATTCCATTCTGATATCGTTGTAAAACCATTATGGCATTGCAAACTCATTACCATTAAAAAACCATTGGCTCACTTCATTACATCAATTCAATATTCCAATTCATTAAGGTTTATGATTGCAGTTATAATAGAAAAATCTAAAACAGAGCCTATACGTGGCAGTTTCTATATTGTGGTTTAAAGTTAAGGTTATTACTCCACAGCTCAGTCCTTAAAAATATGACATCGTACAAGGTATCTCTACAGAGAGCGCCCATCACCAAACCTCACTATTTTCAGTATTATTTCTGGTATTGTTACAAAAGTTTAATACTGATTGTTCGATCTTTGGGTTTTTTCCTTCTTATTCCAGAATACCTTATATATTACACTAATCACGCGTTCTTATATGGACAAGCAAATTGTCTTGGTAGTTGACTGTCTTGGCGGTTCATTCTTGATTATGGTTGAGCATGCTGTCTGATGGAGAAAGGTCGTGTTGTGTTCAATCGACGATAGAAACAGGGATTGGAAAGTTTACCCCCTACATTTAAAGGGGTGGCGAGTCTTATTTCTATCAGTACAAAACACGTATAGTGGTTCAGAACAGTACTCGGTCTCCTAATAGAAGGCTGAATTTTCCAAGAAGCGAAATAGCATGTATTAGCTATCCTTATCCCCGAATATAATGAATATTGCGGGAGAGACCCAGATAGCGCACTGCCACTATTGTAGCTCTGTGTTCAAAAACAAGAAATCATTGGCTACGCATATACTAAAGCTTAATGGCAAGTGCAAACATGGTTGTACGTTATGTCGTAAAACATTTGAACTGGAAGAGTTATTGCAAGCACATATTGATGGTCATATTGTGAACAAAACACTGTTCGAATGTGAAAGCTGCCATCAAAAATGGCCAACATACAAGGCAATGCACCAGCATAAAAACTATTATATGGAGCTGTGTAAACGGTTCATGTGCTGTACGGTATGCAATAGGTTTTATCCCTCCAAAAAGGCACTAAAGACTCACCAAAATACACATTTAAATCGCCCAAAGTATTGCTGCAATGCTTGCAACACACCATTCATGTATCGATATAGTTTGCTGAGACATGTCAAAAATTTCAATGGGAGCTGTGCTGCAAATACCGCTGGAAGCTCTGCTGCAAATACCGCTGGAAGCTCTGCTGCAAATACCGCTGGAAGCTCTGCTGCAAATACCGCTGGAAGCTCTGCTGCAAATACCACTGGAATTAATGCTACTGAACCTAAAAAAAGACATTTGCATATACTCCAGTCATATAAGACTAAAAAGCAACAAATTTCTCCTCCTCAAGATAGAGGCATGTTAGACGTACCTTTATCAGTACAAAATAAAAATTTGTTGCCTGGGGGAGAATGTGTGAATAGCGAAGTTGATGCTGGGCTTGCAAAAAAACTGAAAACAGCATGTACTTCCCATTCAAAACGCATCCACCAAGAACTTAAACAGCCCAGTAATGAAAATCCAGTCATAACACCACTAGCTACAGGTGTTGCTGATGGTACATATATGAAAATTATAGATGCGTCGTTTACCAATGTAAAGGATTGCAATACGGACACGCTGAGTCTGAAGGATGAATATTTCAGCATGGAAAATGACGGTGTTTTCAGCGACAGCTATTTGGATACAAGTTCAAATAACATTTGTCTCTCTATCTCAGCTAAATCGCCAACCGTAATAGGCAGAAACCTGAATTTGGAAATGAAGAAAACGACTAATGAACAAGATGCTAATACTCTACGTGTATTCAGTTCTTGTATTGAGAATCGTAGCTCAGTTGATAAACTATTGTACGATGATAACCTTAACATAAGTACCCCGGAAAATGACTGCATTGATGTTTCTTTTAAGAAAGGCAACATCATGGAGATTCTAATGCTGGAAAATGCTGTGCATTTGCAGTATATTAATAATTTGGCTGTATCCAAAGGCTATTGCAGCTTTGATGAAATGAAAAAAGTAAAAGAAAACACGACAATGAAACGAGATTGTTCCGAGACCATTAACAAAGATAGTTTTGGAAAATATGCTAATCTTATTGAGGATGTAACTATTCCTAAAATAATTACGCATATGCTGCAAAAACACAGCATCGCTTTTTCAAACGATCAAGTAAATGATGAAATGACAGATGATAAAATGCTTAAATCTGAATCCATAATACACAGCAAATTTCATAAAAACAAATTCGAGCTAAATGAATCTAACCAAAATACCAATTTTTCAAAACTTGAGAATATAAAACCTGTTTTAAATAAAAAAACATACAGTGTCCGAAAAAGTTCAGATATTGGTAGTGAACTTGAATCAATTGATATCAGATCAAAAATCAATGCAAATTTACCGGTTAATTTTAATAGATTAGATTTTGGAATGAACAAAAGGGAAGATGCTGAAGCGGAGAGGGTGTTAGTTCTGGAAAGTATTAATTTAAAACTGCCCATTATAGAGAAGTCTAACAAACAATTCGACTCAACAGTTCAAGGGTTTGTTGACTCTTTTGATAGTGTATCAAATAGTGATCCACTCTGTATTATGCTAAATGAGCCTACTGGATCAAACTGTCAACTAGGGTTAGACATTGCACAACAAACTAACAAAATACCTGTATATGAATTTGATAGTCATGGGAGACTGGCAAAAGGTCATTTTCAGAATAACCTGAATTATATGTCTCCTAAATCAAAAACAGTACCTAACACCAACAATGGCAATGCGGGCTCTAAGAATGTAAAGCAAGGGAAGTTCGAAAGTAAGCTTTCTGTCAGCAAGCAATTTTTAAAAGAGCACATGCTTTCACTAGATAATGAACTGGCTAAAACAGATGTTATCTTTAGTCCAAATGATATAAGCATTTCTTTTAAAGAAGCATCTGCTATGAAAGACATAGAAAACTCTTTCGCTGAGCTGGAAGAAATTCATAATTTGAATGAAACTCAATCAATCAATGATGCTTCTGTACTGGGCTTTACTCTTTCTGCTAAGTTGCTAAAAAATGCATCACTTAAACCCTTGAATACTATACTGCACTATAATCTTGCTCAAACACAATCGACTTGCATGCTATCCAAATCAAAAATAGCGGATCAAGTCACTGATAAAACCACTGAGCAGGATCAAAAAATCTTAAGCGCTGATAAATTCATTAGCCAGGAAGACGAGTTGAAACAGCTATCGGACTTGGCTCTATTATTGAAACAACAGCATGTAAACTTGGAATAATGTATATGCCTATATATGAAAAAAGCTCTTTTAGTATTAGCTATCTCATGACCTCTTAATGATATAAGTGTCGAAACAAATCATATCATGCTTTTGTTCTAGTTGCAAATTTTGATATAATTTTTTGGAGATGGCAACTATTTCATCACCAATCTAATGCCCAAGATTACAAAGAGAATAAAAAAGAGCGATCCTCCGCCAGAGGGGTTTGCTAAAATAGAACCTGGATTAAACAAATATCTTTTACGACTCAAACAAGCACAAGAAAGCTCAACATCTTCTACCAATAGTAGAACAGCCAGTAAGCAAAAGGCACTATGGCCTATTTTTCAAATCAACCATCAAATATCACGTTATGTTTATGACATGTACTACACACGCAAGCTCATATCTCGACAATTATATGACTGGCTTTTATTACAGCTGTACACTAATGCAGACCTAATTGCCAAGTGGAAAAAGCAGGGCTACGAAAACTTATGTTGTGTCAACTGTATTCTTGTAAACGAAAATAACCACAAGAGCGCATGTATATGCCGTGTTCCTAAGGCCACATTACTTGACCAGCACAACAGTCGCAATAAATCAAAAGATGAAGATGAAGATGAAGATGAGACAAAAATACTTGAAAATGTAATGGTAGAGTGTATAACCTGCGGGTGTAAGGGCTGTGCAAGTACAGATTGAAAGTGAATGATAAAATTGTTAAGGTTTCAATTATACAGATGACTAAAAGCAAAAGCCAGAACGTGAAATAAATATAATAGTAATACTAAACTCCCCCTTTCCCTCAAACAAAATAATATAAGAATAACCCACGGGTGGAAACCTGAAATAAAAGACAAACATGAATACAAGTTGATTTACGAATGCAAAAAGAAAAAAACCCAAGAAAGAGAACCACAACGTTAACAAAATGTGACATGCCTCAATCTTTGCTAGTGGCAGTTGAATTTGTCTCATCGAGAACAGCACCAGATTCAGCAGAAGCACCACCAAAAAGCTCCGCATCAGACTCAACACGTTTCAAATCTTCAAACAAGTTCTTGCTAGCTTTGTTGTTTATATCAATTGTTATATCTGACTTTGAGAATGCGGTAGGTGTCAGATGCTGTTGTGGGTGGTGTTCAAAACTGCGCACAACCATATCGTCATCATCATAAGAGTTGAGAACGTTCTGACTATGGCCTTCTTGATTTCCAAAAGTATATTGGTGGTTGGATAACACCAATGACGCACCGGCATTGCTGCTAAATGACACAGGTGATGTAATAGGATTAGTACTGGAACTAATATTAATAGCATTATTAATAAGTGGCGAATAGTAGAATTCATCAAGGTATGAAGGAGAATGCCATAAACGTTTCATAATTGAGTTTGTTTGAGGAGTTCTTCTCAATGGCGTCAATATATTTGATTTAGGCGTACCTTGTAATGCATTTGAAACTGAGCTGGCGTAATTCTGATTATGATAGCTGTGTACCGGCTGCTTTTGCAGTGATTGCTGCTGGTGAATATTTTGAACAGAATAAATGACGGAAGACAGCGGGTTAAGATGTGTGCTAGCAGTCAAGTTGTTACTTGCTTGATTGATTTGGTTTTGACTTATTTTATTTGCTGGTGTTAACGGCTCTAATAGAGGACCTGTTTCCCGCAGCCGAACAGGGGATAGCTCCAAATTCGAATTGCAACTGAAAGACGAAGTATACGTTAGATGCTTTCCAGCTAATAGTGGCTTGTTGGGGGAGTCTGCGAAGGATAAATGAGGAGGGCGAAGATTGGTTAATGGAGTTTTAGTGAGAGTCCAATTTTTAAACTGTTTTTCCCCGTCAGTCCCATGATTTTGGCGATCAAACGGCTCGCCTAAAGCATCTGCCTTAAGCTTCTTTCGAGGCTTTGTATTTTCATCGCACGTCACACGATCCAAATCTGGGCAAGTGTATGTATAATCATGTTCATTATCTTTTTCGTCCTCGTCATTTAGGGTGTCATTTACCGAATTTTCATTAATTGTTTGCTTGTTATCAATTAGTTCACCAGTGGTGAAATTTTCCTGTGATTGAGCTGTTGGTGAGGAAGGAATATATATTTCTGAACGATCTTCATGATTCTCTGCTTTATTTTGTAGCACTGCGGAATTGATTTGATCCATTACTTCGTGGTAAGACAGTTTTTTAACACTACGCGACTTGAGAAATTGATCTTCATACCCTGGTTTTATACACCAAAAGTGACCCTTGCCATCCTTAGACTTGTCCCCTTTCACAAAGGCCTTATTTAATGATAAGTTGTGACGGATTGAATTTTGCCATCCAACATCTTCGCGTTTATAGTATTTAAATGTTTCCGATATCCACAGATAAATCTGAGATAATGGCAAACGTTTGTCACGGTGACTTAATATTGATATTCCAATCAATGTAGCATATGAATACGGTGGTTTTTTGTCAGACAGCAAATCAAATACGCTTTCGCGTGTTTCACGTTTGGATTTCTTGTTCGCTTTCTTGATTTTTGGTTTATTCAGTTGTTTGATTTCTTGGTTGGCTGGAAATATTTGTTCATGATGGTAGCCACTCTGGATGTTTTGTGACTCATGCAACACTGTAACATCGTCAGAAGAAAGCAGAAAAGAAGAGGAGGATGGGTCTATGCATGTCAAAGGTGGTGATGAACATCTTTTGCTTAAATCGGTTTGCGCATCATATTCCATATATGCCTGACGCGGCGATGAGAAAGCAGGTGATAATAAAGCGGTACTAGATTGCTCGCCAGTTTCATCGATAGCATTGATTTCTGCCAGCTGGATACTGTTCTTTCTGATGCTACACTCTGTCTCTTGTATCATTTTTGTAGACGAAAGAGGTGTTTCAAACTGTGAAGTCTTTATTTCGGTTGACGCCATATAATCAGGGGGCGTATTGATCTTTGATGAGCGATGAAATCTTGATGATACTGGGGTATATGTGAGTTTTGAGCTATATCCCATGTTAACACTTGCAGAAGATTTAGAATTACCATTAAATGCGTACTCCTGAAATGGTGTTCCTGAGGACGAGTGATTTGAGGTACTAGACATCTTTTTCAAACTGCGAAGATGTTCAATCAGTAGGAAGTTTCGTTTTCTTCTTCGTCTTCTTCGTCGTCTACTACTTCTTTTTATTTCTCTTCCACTTATGCCCTGTTATATTTTTCTTCTTTCTTATTTAATCTTTCTTTGGTATTAATCTGAAGTATAAGGTCACAAAACTTTCAAATCATTAATCAACACGTTAGGGTGAAAATCGGAGGCGTTCGTGATGTATTAATAACTCAAGGCTCAAATAATTCTAAATGAAATGCAGAGTATAAACCCCCCAAAAAAAGACCACAACGCGTTATTTTTTTTTTCGACCCATTTGTTTTGATTCGCGTGAAATACGATTCATTGCTGAAACGCCCTTTTACGGTTATAATTGGTAGAGCCACGAAAAACGCGTTTCAGATTGTTTAAACAGTAAGAAGCCTTTGGCCATAGCAAGTAATATGGAGTGGACTGACTCTCGTAGAAAGCAACCGTACACGTCTGGTATCTCACTTTTTGGTGCTTCGCCGTTTTGATGGCGTTTGATAGGCCATTAAATTGATTAAATCAAGGGTGTTGTGTTGTGTTTAGATCTCAAGGAAACCGCCAACATGCTGACTCATGTGGGAACCAAAGCTTGTGGGGTAAGTTATGAGTGATACTAAATAATTGATTATAAGAAAAATCTGTTTTGTTTTGTGATTTTGGTGCTAATACAGATATGGCGCTAATACATTTGCGGTCCTACTGAGGATTGAATAGATTGTTGCACTGTTAGTTTGTTGTGCGATTTCTAAATTGTCTTGGGTTGCCTAACGTGTAAAAAAAGGAATTTGCAAAGCGCGAAGTGCCTTCGAACAGTAAATAAATAACAAAAAAAGAAAAAGAAAAGATCAGGGGCAGGCTGGGAATTGAACCCAGGACCTCCCGCAAGTTAGTGTTACACTAATGGTGCTACCCTAAGCGAGAATCATACCACTAGACCACATGCCCGATCTTGAAATATATAATTAATTTGATAAATTTGACCAGTCTCTATCTAAACATGCGTAAATGCAAGCTGTTTCAAAACTAGGTACTGAAATAATTAATTAGCATAGAGAATCTAATAATTGGGTAGTATAATGATGAATAGGTAATAATGAGTATATAAAGCCAGGTATGTGGTATCATAGTTATAAATTTAAGATTTTCATTTCTTATTTCACTACTGGCATTAAAATATATATTCACTATGGGTAATTTACACATCTTTACTGATAATCTATTGTTAGTCCTTCCCAACTTATAAATACAATATTTCTAGTATACATCACTGCTTTTAGCTTTTAGGACATTGCCTGTTTATTCTTGCGCTATTTTCATTCTTAAGATATTATCATTAATTAGATAAGCTCTAGTTCAGACTAAAACTTTCTGAGTATTCAAAGTTAAAGCAGCAATTTTGACTTCTTGAATATTTTCTTGAGTCCTATCATGTTTAGTGCGCTTGTTGGGACTGGTGATTAAAAAAATGGCAGTAAATTCTTTTGAATTTTAAAAAAATTAAAGCATATATAATTTTAGTACACAATTTATATTTATCATTGGAAACGATTAAATTTTCTCCAAGGTCAGGGATTTTTTTATTTTAATTTGACCAGTCTGTAGTGACTTCTTTCATTATGCTTCAAAAGGTATTGATTTTAAAAATAAAATTAGAGAATGTAGTTGTTTTTACTTATTGTTAAAGTTTTTAGTCAGTTTAAGAACGCAACAAATGCATAGTATACATCCAAGATAATCCAAGATAATCCCAAAGACTTCGAACTTATTAAACTTGCTTGGGGTTTTTTAATTTTTCTTCTTTTTTGAAAGTAGTCTTTATGTTTACCTTTGGTATTTTTTAAAATCTCATATTTCAGTAAGCCCTAAATGCACTAAATTGAACTAGCTAAAGTACAACTGCAATAGAATATGAAGTATTTTTTGGTCACAATAATATGATAGAAAAAAGCTTTTAAAAGTAAAATGCTAATATATTTATTATCTCGTTTATATCCTTAAGGTTTTTCATGATTTATTTTCACTAGTAAAAAGAAAACCATGTCCTTTATTCACTTCCATTCTGTAGTCAGTTTTATAATTTTATAACGCCGAATTTATTCTGAGAATTAAAACAAGTGTATTAGTAGAGCTTGCTAGGTAATTACCAAACGACAAATAGGTCAAAGTTTTCTTTAATAGAATATAGATTGTGAAACCAAAGAGGACTTATCGAGACATACCTGCCAGTATTTTTCGAAAATAATGTATCATTTTTATATTATTAAATCTTTTGCAATGCTTACTCAAAGTTTCTCAATCAGTATGGCATGAATTTTCAATATCATGACTAATTCAGTAAAAGGTCACAAAGAAAAGAGTTCAATGCATATTTGAATTAGTGAAAAACCTTGCAATTGTATATATATATATATATGTCATATGTGTATGCAACCTTTAACAATACAGTATTAAGCCAAATTAAAGCTTCTTTTATGATTTTTAGTTTATATTATTCCTGCTTATCAACGCCAATAGAGTATTGTAAGCTAAAATTAATTGGAAAAGTTCTATAAGATACATATATTTTTGTAAAAGAAGTATCAAAAAAAAACGCCATAGAGTATAAGTGAAAAAATAGAACCTATACTTCTGCATCAAAAGAATTTGACTAGTTTTTGAATTAGAGTTGTTTGTAACCTAATAATGCTAGAACATCTAATTATACCCTTTTTACCTCAGGAGGTTATGCTACAATATAAGTATCAATAAGGTTGGAAAAGCCAAATAGTGTAATTTTTGAGGAAAGCTATTTATATTTATACTTTTATCAAAAATGATCCTCCTTATTAAATGGGTTATCTCTTGTTGGCTGTTCAGTACTACAATACAAGTCATACCAAAATCTTTTACCCCCGCTAATTCTTAAGTGTACTTCATTTAATTACCCGTTTTTTGGAAAGTTAATAATTACAGACTGCCTGCTAAAGTTTTAACAATAAATTGATTATCTACCATAAAACATATACATTACTGGTCTCTTCTATTATCACCAATTTTGATATACGCTACCTATATATTGATCTTGTGTTGAAGGGTAAATAAGGCTAACAAATTCGATTTACACCGCAACTATTTAAATAACCCTTGGAATATAAAATATCTAGTTACTTAGTAGCATTAAGATTTTAAAGCACTCTTTTCATCAATTTATAAATACTTCAAAAAAACAAACCTCATTCTTAAAGAGTTTTGTTTATTCATATGATTTAGAATATATAATTTTGGATACTTTAAATATGTTAGATACTTTAAATATTTTAGATACTTTATTACCTAAGATACTTAAAATTAAAATAAGGTGTAACAACCACGAAAAGAAAGTAGAAAACGATAATCTTATTGAGTGGTTGTGTCTCGATGATAGCATAGATATAAAACGTAAAACTCCAAGTTTCTAAAATTTGGCTTTGGCATTTCTGTTATTATTGGTGTATTGGCATATTCATTTTTTGTGCCATGATGGCCTTATAATACACACACTCTACCCATAATATATAATTTTAAATAGCCTGTTACTCCATAATGGAAGCTATATGATGGGTTTAGCCTCAAAATAATTAAACAACTTCAAAAGAGACGAAATTCTCTATATAGTTGGTGGTTGGTAATATACAATTTTGTACCGGTAGCGCCGACATCACAACGATGTTTTTTTGGCATTCATTCAAGTCTGGTTTGATAACTTCAACGAGATTTGGGAATCAGTGGCGAGCCCCATAGACGGAAGAGCCAACCTATAATGGATGATACAGTTCGATCGCTTATTCGCTTTGTGTCACGCGGGTTCTACTCAACACCCTACGTACTCATTCTTGATGCAGTTCTATTGCACTCCGTTCTTTCGGAAGATGACTTGATCCACTTGCTCAGCATCAAACGCAAAGAGTTGCGTTCGCTTTGTAATAAGCTCGTGGAGGATAGATTGCTCGTAAACCACATCCAAAAGGAAGATAATGGTCAACAACAGCGACTTATTACCCGTACTTACTTTTACATTCACGTAACGGAAGCTATTGACGCTATAAAGTGGAAGGTTCACTCGATTGTTAACCAGTTGAAGCAAGAAATGCTGCATTTTGGAAACCCCCAAGGATATGTCTGTCCGCGCTGCGGCAAGAAAATCAGCCAGTTGGATGCGATTCTGTTGCTCAGCGATGACAAGACGTCTTTTGTATGCGACGTTTGCCATGGAGTACTCGTAGAAGATGATTCGAGCCAGCAGGCTTCTCTTAGACAAGCGAAGCTAGAAACTCTTATGACGCAGGTTGATCCCGTCATTGGATACTTGAAGAAAATCGACGAGGCCCATATTCAAGACAACGACTTTGAGAGCGCTTTGGTCAAGGCTATACCCGCACAGTCAGCGGCACTGGCTTCATATGCCATGTCCCACAGAATCAATGGTCGCTCGCGCTCCAACATGTCGTCCTCTCTCCAAAACGATGCTTCAAAGTCACAAGCCACGTTACATGTTTCTATTACTGCCAATGACGAGAACTACGAGCGAGAGCAAGAGGAGAAAGAAAAGCGGCGTATCAAGTTGGAGCAAAATGCGTTGCCATCGTGGCATTCAAACAGTACGGTTGGGCAGTCCACACTTGGAAAAATGGAAGATGATCCCGAGAAGCCTAACACTACTGCAGTGAAAAATGAGGACCCAGATACCATGGGCACAAACTCATCATCACAGCTGGCTGATGCAAACACTTCCGAGACATTGTCTGCTGTTCCACTTGCAACTTCCAACAGCAATAATATCACTAACAACACTGATTTGAATGACAAGGAAGCACAAGATGCATTAGCAGCATACTATGCCAAGTTAGCAGAAGCAGATGAAGATGATGACGATGATGAGGATGATGACGATGACGAGTTTGATGATTTGATCTAAACCGAATCGGCATAAAGAAGGATTAATATGCAAAAATTTTTTTATAGAAAAGCAAGAAGCAGGACGGTTCGTGGTATTTAGTAGATGTGATTTAGTCATATGATATTATAGCGCTAAAGTACCATATTCTTAGCGCTGTTGTGCTACCATCAAACATTTTCGCTTCGCGACAGGATATCAGTTTTTTTGCAATCAGATAGAAAAATGAGTCAAGTGAAAAATCAGATATCCATAACAGCTGAACGGTATAATGAGCCAAGACACAGTATGTATAGCACATTTGGAGCTATGTTGGCACCTTTACTAACCCAATTAAGAAAATAGACCCATTTAAGTCGTTCATTGCCGGAGGAACAGCTGGTGCTATAGAAGGGGTCATTACATATCCCTTTGAGTTTGCCAAAACCCGGTTGCAGTTGATTGATAAATCGTCAAAGGCATCCAGAAATCCATTGAAATTGATCTATAATGTTTCCAAGACTCAAGGAGTAAGTTCAGTTTACGTAGGGTGTCCAGCATTTGTGGTTGGTAATACAGCCAAAGCATCGGTTAGATTCCTCGGGTTTGATTATATTAAAGGGCTTTTAGTGGATACAGATGGTAAGTTATCTGGACCGCGTGGTATAATTGCTGGATTGGGTGCTGGTTTACTTGAGTCGGTGGTGGCAGTAACGCCATTTGAGGCCATTAAAACTGCTTTGATTGATGATAAGCAGAGTTCCAAGCCAAAATACCAAGGGGGCTTATTGAAGGGACTGGTTAAATTATGCCGCGACATGGGGGTGAGAGGAATTTATGCTGGACTAGTGCCAGTATCAATGCGTCAGGCAGCTAATCTGGCAGTACGTTTGGGATCGTACAACGCCATAAAGACAATGATGCAGCAAGCGTCGGGGTCGCCACCAAATGAGTCATTGAGCTCTGCTGCTACATTTGCTGTTGGGTCGTTTGCTGGTATTATAACCGTGTACTCAACCATGCCTATTGATACTGTTAAAACTAGAATGCAAGCATTGGGTGCAGATAAGCTTTACACTTCGACTATAAATTGCTTTGTAAAGATTTTCAAAGAAGAAGGCTTACTTACATTTTGGAAAGGTGCTACTCCCCGTTTGGGCCGGTTATCGTTAAGTGGTGGTATCGTATTCACTATCTACGAAAAGATGATGGTAATGATGGTATGAGGCTTTTCTCATATTAGAGATAAACAAAAACATCGATCGTCCATCATCCATAAGCGTTTATAATCAATGCATATATAATTAGAATCAGACTACGTGATTGGTAAACTCACACTATTGAATCAATACCAATATCTTTTTATCTTTTTGTAATTTGTGTCGTCTAGACAATTGATCTTTACTGACCGTAATATCTCCTGCAGCTTTAGGTACGTTCTCTCTAACGTTTATTTAATTGTTATCATCAGGCCCTCGTTCATACAGTTCTGTTACAGAATTTGTGACAGGAGCGGCTCGTGGAGCCAATATTGACTTTTCCATTTTTTTGATACGATAGTAGTCAACCAAAGATTTCAATACAATAAAAATACCAAATGCAATAACACCATATGCAAAATAAGAAGTTGAATTATGAGACAATGCACTCTTTGAAGAGTTGGTCGCATCAATATCAGTATGTTGCTCAAAAAATCCAGTGGGAATATAAGTGTCAAATTTGGTACTGACCACAGAATCCTTGGCCAAAGCTTCAATGTCATTATAATTAGGTTCAATATATTTTGGAGGAGTACGGTCGGCCAGACCAAAGTTTTCTGGAACCAAATAATAGCCAGCCATCACCAAAGTGATACCTAACCCAGCTCTAGAACCGTGTTTGGATGCATGCAGTGTATGAAGCAAATAGCACAATACAAACCCCACGTATTGAAATGCCACCGACACCAAAATGTTCCATATAAACAGAGCAATATTGCCCACTGGAAGACCCTCAACAAATACCTCATCATCGTACAATGGCGAGACAACTGCAGACTCCCAATATTCTGGCGACATATCTGCTGCAGCATCATCGTACAGAGGAGGCCACTGCTCCTGGATCTCAGCACCATTAGCATCCGGCTTCGCCACCAAGTTGCGAAACACTCCATCTGTCCCATGGCCTACAAAGCGACCTGGTCGGTTTGTTTGCATCCTACCAGTTTGCAACCCGTTGCGTAAGCGCTGGTAGGTATGGTGAACAGGTACAACACGCGATAAGAAGTTAGAAACACGGCTATACATTGGTCTGCTCCTAGGCGATTGCAGTTCCAAGTCTGTACCGTTATTGTTATTGTTATTATTGGTGTTGTAATTGACATTGCCATTGCCATTGCTATTTGCTAACACTTCACTATTGGCGTCTTCACTAGCACTTCCTTCTGCTTCTGGGTGGCTACGTCCTTCATAGGAATGTTCTATACTCAAACGCGTATCCCCAATAGCCTCATGAACCTATATCGTTAGTATTACTTTATAGAGCGAAAGATTCCCAACATACCCTTGTATATTCTGTCATAGCGGAAGTGATTATGAGTGGCGCGGATTCATACAAAGATATTTTGGTTTGAAATTTTAGGGGTAAATTAGGGAACAGATCTACGATGATTTAATCAGCTGGCCTAAAGTGAAAGATAGTTTATATAAAGGACAAAATGAGTAAATGGGTAGTGTGTGATTTTGCAAGCAAATAAAAATAGTGAGAAATGCTTGTAATATTTTGAAGGCGATTTTATTGGGACTTTGGTATACATTGAGTCAGTTTTGGTGCTTTTGTTTTCAGGTTTGAAATGGAAATGTGTGTTCAAAATGATTGTATGAAATGAAGGTTGATACTGAAAAATAAACATAGAAAGAGCTAACACTCAGCACAGAGAGTCTGCCGAAAAAAACACCAAGGGATTTCACTAGAAAAAATAGACCGAGAGATTCAATACTGCATGACATATCAAACAATTCAAGATTAAGTGGTCTATCAAAGAATTCAATAATAAGTAATAAAGTATTTGATACCAAAAAAAAAAGACCTTAAATTGAAGACAAGTTAATCATTGGCTAGGAAAGTAAATCTTAAAACAATAATGATATCGAGATCGAAAATATTCATTCTTTAATAAGTTTCTATCTTGTTTTCAATTTGTTTCCTTCCTGTCTTTGTTGCTCTCTTAACCTTTTCCGAATTTGAAAAAATACCCTTAGCAGCTTAAAATGAAGGGCCACACCTAATTCAACTATCCATAACGGAAGATATCGAGAAACCCAATGTGAAAAATAGGCACGAGCACCACGGTATATATTGAAGCCAACATCGTATCGTGCAGTAATCTGTGTTGCAACCTGCTCAGCGTACTTTTCTGGTGAGATACAGACGTCACGCAGCATTTTTGCCAGAGCACGCAAGCTGGGGTAAATCGCATCAACATCATACTTCAGACCATTCATAATATGTACTGCATTAGTGTCACAGATCTCAGTGTCTACACCACCAGTAATAACCGAATGCACCCTAACGCCAAATGGTTTCATTTCTGCATGTAAAACAAGGGCATATTGGTCAATGGCAGCCTTGGTAGCACAATACGCCGAGATCCAAGCAAGAGGAATACGCGCAGCCACTGAACTCGTAAATACTATTGTTCCGCAAGCATTAATTACATAGTCCAGCATATACTTAGTCACATTAATGTGCCCAATAACATTCACTTGAAAAAGCCTGTCCAACTCAGTTTCATCTATTTCAATGGCTGGACCAGCCATTGAAATACCTGCATTGTTGTACAAAATATCAAGCTTGCCACATGTCCGTTCCTCTATAAAACGTGCAGCTTGTTTAATCTGCTCTACATCAGTAATGTCAAGTGCCACTGCTTCGACTCCATACTTTTGTAAAGGTTTCATTAACCAAAGTGCTTCCGTAGGAGCTGCTCCAAACACCTTGTATCCTCGTTTAGACATAGAAATGGCCATTTCGTATCCGATTCCTGAAGATGCTCCTGTAATAAATGCGTATTTAGCACCCATGTTTATGTATTGCTTGTTCAACTTCAGCTAAAACTGTAGATACCCTTTTATGTGACGGTCTAAATTAATGTTCAAGGGTCTTTTGTGAGGAGAATGGTTCACTGAAATATATACAGGAATGTTGGGTCTGGCTTACCAAGACAACGAATTTATGAAAGAAGGCTCATTATTTAAAGCTTATTTCAATGGTAACGGGGCATTTTAATCACAACTTGTAGAGAATTGTGAGAAGGTTCATGATGAAAACGAACACGGTTATTCTGCGGAGGATAAGAGCCAGGAGCACGATAATTGGGATTTCGCACTTGTGTTTTATTGACAAAAACCTCTGTATAGTCGTGGATGTTAGGAACACCCAAGTCAATAGCTCCAGGAAGAGTGCTGGAAGTTGCTGGTGTGCGGAATGTTTTAGGTAAGTCCGAAAGCTCAGGTATGGAAGGCCCACCACGATTGGCATGAACAGCCATACGACGAGATGTAGTTGCACGGCCACCAATTCCCTGGTCTTGCTCACTAACATTGTGTCGACGTTTACGACGACTTTCACGTTCTATTTCTTTGTCAAGACGCTCCACTTCTAATTGAGTAAGTTTAACTAATGATGGAGAAAAATCACCTATAATAGATGGATTGCGTAATACTGAAAAGAAATCGTCCATTATTTGCATATCACGCAGCATGAGTCTAAGCGACGGAAGCAAATGGCTACGAATCTCCTCTTCTTGAACCGGACTACCATCAAAATTGTATCCCACTAAATATAACGCCTTATGGTACATTTGGATTTGCTCACGAATTGAATGTGCAATGGCAGTAGAGAATTCACCAGGTAAACCCATCTCATCACACATGTATAAAGCGAAGTCTTCTGGATCATATGGTTCATAATTCAAAATATCCCACTCAAATTGGTCTGTCAATTGAGTATTGTTAATGGTAATATCGACCTTTATAGGGACTCGGAGCTCGCCCATAGTTTTGGATGGCTTGTGTTGATAATCATTAATTTGATCCCGCATGGTTGCCAAAATTGAATCATGGTATGCTTTAGGTATGAATTTGTAATCTTCAATTAATTGGCGAACAAATTGTTCTAAAGGTAGCACCTTTTCATTTAAATTCCAAACAAAAGTATCACGTAGCTTAAATCTATCACGCTCCAGATCAAATTCGAGCCTAATAGGAACCAACTCTGGCTCCTCATCAAGGTCTTTCAATACTGTTTCATTTATTTGACGATCTGTATAATCTCTCTCGGGAAGTATAAGCTTAGTGCCAACACTTGTGTTGCCATTACCATATCCTTGATATCCTTCTCCCCAAATACTATTATTGTATTGACCTTTTGAAGTCATGTTGATAGCGTTCATTCTCAATTGTTTGATGTGATTATACGCCGCAATATCTTTGCCCATTCTTTCTAAAAGAGTTTTATTAGAGTTCATTTGCTTGCCCGTATCAATTTCAAATTTAGCATCTTTCTTAATCAAAGACTCGTATATTTGCAAGTCAAATGTAATATCTTTGCCTTCTCTACGCAATTTATCTGACCATTCAGTGAAACTATTCATTGTGGTAAGTGGTATTTGACCAAGAGCACCAGAAGCATATTGATTTTGCATTTTGGGATCATTCGATGAATTAATTCCCAACTGCATTGGATCCAAGCTGCCCAACGGGGTAGACATCAGAGCTGATGTTTGACCTAAATGGGGAGAGATTTCCGACGAAATTCCAGGTCCTAATCCGGGTGCCATACCAGGTGCCATACCAGGTGCCATACCAGGTGCCATACCAGGTGCCATACCAGGTGCCATACCAGGTGCCATACCAGGTGCCATACC
>BCGE01000002.1:798731-937403 GCA_001599155.1 Wickerhamia fluorescens | reverse complement strand
GCCATACCAGGTGCCATACCAGGTGCCATACCAGGTGCCATACCAGGTGCCATACCAGGTGCCATACCAGGTGCCATACCAGGTGCCATACCAGATGTCATACCGGGAGTTGTGGTTTGAGCCATGCCGGGAGTCATACTTTGAGCCATGCCAGATGCAATACCTGGGCCCATGTTAGAAATAGGTCTAGCAAGAGATCTATTAGGCATACTACCACTGCTGACACTCGAATTCATATTAGGTCCCAAATCTTGAGTCATTCCCGGAACAGTACCAGAGCTCACTGGGGCATCCATGCTCATGTTTGCAGTATGATCTATACTTGATCCAACACTGGGACCTAGCCTACCACTATGCGAGTCAAATCTATGAGGTGGTAAAACACCTTGGTTTATTGTGGATGAGACAGCTGGGGAAACTTGTGATGTATGAACTGCCGCCTGCTGAATAGCAATAGGATGAGTTGCTGCTGTCTGCTGGAACCGTTGTTGTGCTACAGATAATACAGGCTGTGCTCCCAATTGTCCACCAATTGGTGCTTGTTGGTTCATTGAAACCCTTTGATCGATCAATCCAGCATTTTGTTGCACTACTTGAGGCGATGCTTGTATTGGGGAGCCACTTTGGGACATATGTGGCTGCCCTATCATTCCATGTTGCCTTTGCAGCAATTGCAGTTGCAGTTGTTGTTGTTGTTGTAGTGGTGGTGGTGGTGGTGGTGGCTGTTGCAGTTGTTGTTGCTGCTGCTGTTGCTGCTGTTGCTGCTGTTGCTGCTGCTGCTGCTGCTGCTGCTGTTGTTGTTGCTGTTGCTGCTGCTGCTGTAATATTTGTTGCCGTTGTATGTAATTTCTCATTATTTCATGAAATTGGGGGTGATTTTTAAATTGCTGCTGTTGCTGAGGTGTTAAATTTGCTAATAACTGAGGTGTTATCATAGGAACACCTTGTGGTTGTTGCAGCTGTTGTGATGCCTGACCTGTCATATGGCCTTGCATTTGTCCTTGTGCTTGTCCTGTCATTTGATTCGGTACTGGTACAGGAGCTCCTCCCGAATTAAGCTGTCCCGGAGTCTGCTGATGAGCTCTATTATTAACAGGTTGATGGTTAAAATTCATCTCATCTATAGCGTTCAATATAAAGTTCAGTCCTTCAAAACGCGCTGTTGTGCTTTAACTGCCTTTTTTAAAAAAAAGTGCCAAATATAAATTTGGTCTTGCACGACCAATTATATATAATATATACAGTAAATATCATTTTAATATTATAATTATGCTCCAGTCATAAAATCAAAGATGGAGCCCATATTAACATATCTGCGTCCACAATCAGTTAAATACTTTTGAACGACTTCTTGACAATGCCCAAATAATTCTCTGTTTTGTTCAGCTAAAGCCTCGATTTGACCAGATGCTAGCTTAGCCGGAGCAGCTTGACTGCGACTATCTAAGAATTCATGAATAGGACGTAATTCATTTTTTTTGGCCTTATCAACATCAAAAATAGAAAGAAAATATAACAATTGGTTGTACAATGCTTTTCCACTGTATTTATGTCTCATTATTCCTTTGCAGCCATGGGCTTTACCGGAAGTTCCTATGCAGCGTTTTCCGTACACTGAAATTTGTCTGGTTGTGATTCCACAAGCCGAGTCATCACATATTAACCAACCTGCGTAATACACTGCTATGTGATGACGAATTGAAGTTTCTAGCTGAGCGGTCACCTTTATAAGAGGAAAAACAAATTCGCACTTGGCACAAACGACTCCATTGAATGTAACTTTATAATCATTGGATCCCAAAATACCACCAAATCTAAACTTGTAGCCACACTTGCATTTCAAAACTAAATAGCTTGATTGTCGGAATCTTTCTGTGTCTGATATATTTGATTCTAGGGGCACAATTTCACCATTGAAATTGTCAGCATTGCGTACTCTTAACACGTATCTTTTGGTGTCTATATTTAATGCACTGGCAATTCTCATCATATCCACTCCTTCTATACGCTCGACTAAACGTTCTACAGGAGCAAATATCTGCTTCTCCAAGTAGTAATCCGGATCAGGCTTTAAAATGTTGTTTTTACTCATTAGTTCTTGAATAGCTCTTGCTCTAGCTGGTGGAGTGGATTTATCGTTCTCATCAGTAGGAGCAGTAATAACAAATGTGATAACGCTACCAGATTTAATAACTTTACCCTCTTTTCGTAACCTTAATGCAACTTGAACTTGTGGCATTGACTGAGCATTAGGATAGTTGTTGGGGTCTTTTGAAAGTTTAGTATTGATACGATAATTGTTGATTGGGTACTCATTATTCTTGATTTTTTTAGTTGATTCTTCCAAATAATCGTAAACATCACTCAAAGCTTGTTCAGGGTCTAAATCTGACAAGATTTTCATCAACACAAAAGTTGAGATATCTTTAGAAAGCTGACAATATTCACGACGTCTCATATCCAAACCCTTAACCTCCAAAATAGTTCTTTCTTTACCTGACTTTTCATCGAAAGTTGAATTCATCGCAGCATACTTTTTCTTAGCATGAAGCAATAAACGCTTGAAAATGTTATCAATATCAATTTCCAAGAGCTTGTAGCGTTCATTTACCTGGACTTTGAACTCTTCGCCAATTTTCAATGCTTCATGGTAATCAACCACACCGGTATCAATCATGACGGAATCTGTATCACCATATACTACCCTCAACCCTATTGATTCAGCTAACTGTCTTGTGTCCATTAAGATTTCTCTTCCCTTGTTTGTTACTAACATGGCCAATGGCTTTGCATAAAATCTTGAATTCACATAACCCAAACAACCATACATTGAATTAGCTGTTAATTTTAATGCTTGTTGCTTGATATCATATTGTGCTCTTTGAAATGCAGAAATCTTGGGATCTTTTAATAACTTTTTAACTTCACGACGACGGGAGACCAAGGAATTCAATAATTTTGGCAATACGCCCGGAGTCAGATCTGTATCTGGGATAACAGGCATATCTCTATCTTCATCATGTGTTTTATTAAACTCGTCTCTGTCAACTGTAGTAAAACAAATATTAAACTCTTGTATGATACTTGGATATAAGGAATTGAAATCCATTACAAGAATGTAATTTTTATGTAACCCCTTTTCCGGCTCAAATACCAACCCACCTTGGTATTTTGGTTTTTTGTTAGAAGTTACTGTGGTTGCATCTTCGTCAACAGCTTCAAGTTTTGCTTGTTGCTGGTGATTTGCATTTTTATGATATTTATCCTCCTTATCTGGAACAATATAACCATTTCTTTTGAACTCGTGTAACAAAATATATTCGTTTCTACCTGCTCTAGTACCACTTAAAGTGTGAGACCAAGCATTACCAGCAATGTTAGTCAATTGTTTTGACAAAGATAAAATTTGAATTGCAAATGCAATCTCTGCGGTAATCTTAACGTTGTTAGCATTTTCTTTTAAAGCCATTAAAAAAAGGGTTGCATCTTCAGCATATTTTGGATTTTGAAAGTTAATTTCTGGAGGAGACTGTTTTTTATTGCAAACAATTTCATACATTTCATTTAAATCCCAAGATTGGCATTTGCTGGTTAAAGACTGACCCATTTCATTAGCGATATCACATAAAAGTCTACCTTGAAATATCTCCCTAATAAGTAAGTTGTTGTTAAAGCCGCTTGACCCACGACTGAATCTTTCTGGCCATGCCTTTCTGTTACGACGTCCAAAGGTAGACCAGGTTGTAACTTTCAAGTCATACATTCTATGAACCAAAACATCCAACGAAATATTTTCCAATCTGTGACCAATGAACACATCTGGGTCAATGTTTTTTATCAAAGCAGATAAACAGTTTAGCAATACCTTTTCATTCGGACAGGCACGCATTGCAAAACCTTGCTTCTCAGCCATCTGTTGTAATGCTGGGGGGAATGATACTGAGCCCACTGGTCTCACAAGAGTCACAATATCAGTTGGCTGTATTTTTTCACTAATAGGGGCATCCTGAGGAAGATCAACATATGTCGCGATTGATACTGAGACCACTTCCTGTTTATTTTGCTTTGCATTCATAATTGTTTGTACTGAAATTGATGTGACTTTCAAGTCTGGTGGTTGAGGTACATTTTCAGTTATGGACCTTACCAAAGACGGTGTCGCCACAGCAACTTCAACCTGGCAATGTGATGTGTTTTGGATGGAATTAAAATCACCATCACAAATTTCCAACCAACATGGGCCTTTGATAGTTCTTTGCATTACAAAAGATTCGAATATACTTGAGTTTGTTCCAAAAATGCGACTAAATGTTTGACCTTCCAATTCTGAAGGCATGACTAGATTTCTGTTTTTAGGTGTTTTAAATGGAAGCAATACCTTTAAATACTCAGTTTCCTTTGGTACTCCTGGGAGTTCGAATGCGTACTTCATTTTCTCTGGTTTGGCCTTTAGCTCACACAATCCAAACTTATCTAAAAGCAAGGGAGCTATTTCTTGATGAACATCAAGCGCAGACACCACTTCATCTGTATCAACTCCTTCATCATTTTGTTTGAATGATCTTGGTAAGAAATATAGTTCTCTGTTCAACCCATTTACTTGCACCACACCAGAAACAAGCTTCCCTTCTCGTGTTAATATCTTGCCGAAAAGCAATAAAGTGCTATCTACTTCACAATAGTCAAGCCAAAACATTTTGAAAGAGTTTGAGTTTGAGTTTGAGTTCGGGTCATTATTTGTGCCCAAAATCACATCCTCATCTAACTTTTCTGTAAAATTTACCTGTGAATGAGTCGTTGGTTTCAATGGAGACAGGTTGGGCAAATCCACAGCCTTAATGGCAGAAAAGTTGGTCACTCTATTTTTATTAGGTAATGCAACTCTAGGTCTTTTAGCAATTATAATATCATCCTCAGAGTCGTCATTATCGTCATCATCATCATTATTATTTTTATCATTATCTTTACCAATAACAGCAGGTTTTTGTTCAATATTATTTTGTTCCTGGTTTGGTACGTCTATTACTAGACCTGTATTTATATCTTCCTCGATCTTAACAGGCGAGGAAGGTTGATCAATTATATCATCTAGATGATCTTTAACATGGCCTTTAAGTTCAGGTTTCTTTGGCTTCTCTCTTCGAGTTGATGTTGAAAAGTTGAATGCTAACTTTGCAGGCTTTTTGATAGTTGTAGACTTGGTAAGAGAACCGAATATAGGGACTTTTTCCCGCTTCTGCTTCTTTACAGGCAATTCGTCGTGAAAATCATCTAAAATGTCGTCGATATTAGTATCAATATTCTTTTTTGGAACTATAGATGTGGCGGGTTTGAAAAAATTATTAATTTGAGCTGATTTCATGACTTTTGTTGGCGCACCAGCTTGTCGTCTTTTCCTTTTACCAGTCTCTCGATATTTTAACTCATCGTCAATGCCATCATCGTCAGAGTAGTAATTTGGCCGAGTGCTGTCATCCCATTCGTCCACACCATTATCAACATATCCCTCGCCGTCATCGTCCACAATGAAATCGTCATTCATTAATTGATCTCGTTTGTGTTGACGATACGTATCTTCATCTACCTCATCATAAATGCCTGAATCGTTATTTTCTTTATAAACAAGGCTAGTTCCTAGCTTCCTAGCTTCCCGAAGTTGTTTTAACTTCTCCCTTTTGCTTTCTCTTGACAGCATTGCTACTATATTTCGGCCAGTTTTAGTCTTGATAAATTAAAATAATGCTTTAAATATCAAAAACGCGTCTAGCCTCATCAATCAAATCAAATTTGTCAAAGACGCGTGATACTGTATATAACATTCCAGATAGAACAAGAAAATCAGTTGTGGGTGCAAAATTGATACACCACCAGAATTGAGAAACATAGTATATTAAATTAATTTTGACTAATGGTAAAGTAATGGTCAATAAATATAAACTCCTTAGACTTGGTATTATTTTTTTCTAAAAACTCAACCTATTGAAAGTTAATAAAAAAAAATAGGTTCCTCCAAACACAATTGGGAGAGCTCAATTACACCAGAAAGCCAGATCAAAAGGATAAAACCTAGAAGAGATTTTAGAGACTGTCGTAAAGCGAGCGAGGAATGATGCCAATAGAAATACGGCGAGCAATTTCTGCACCAAAGCTCTTTAATAACTCCTCGTCCTCAAGAATCTGTGATAATACACCCATGAGAAAGTGAGAGTCTCTGAGGGCAGTGTAAATATCAGAAACGGAAACAGCCCTAGAGCGAATAATCTCCAAGGTAAAAGTAGCGGCAGGTGCTGCTAAATCGGGGCTAGTCAACAAATGTTGAACCACAGAAACTGCTAAACCAGAGTCAACCAATGAAGTAAGCAATTCATTCATAAAAGCGTCTTCGCGCTTGGACAAGGACTCACTCAATTCTGTGTTATCCAATACATCACGTTTGAGTAAACCAAAAATATCAAGACCACTTTGTTTGAAAAGCTCTTTACCAATTCTCAACAATCCAGGTAAAACCTCTGGATCATCCAATCCCAAGTGCAAAAGTTGAAGAACTGCACCAGACTTTTTCAATGCAATCAACAAGTTGGTCAAATCAATTAAACCGCTGCGAATAATCCAGATGGTGGCATTGGCACTGATTTGCAAAAGCTGAGGACTCAATAAAACAAAATCAATAACCGAAAGAGCCAAATTGGAATCCCTCAACGCGATGAAAATCTGGTCCAAAATACGCATATCAGATCTTGCTGCCAAAGCGTTGTTTCCACCACCAATTTGGAGTGTTTGGTTAAATTTAGTGACTTGGGTATTGGCTTCAGTTGAAAGTCCAGACAAATCGGCTTGAACATCTCTCATTTCTATTTCCACTGGAACAGATGAGACAAGAGCACAATAAGCTAAAATTACTTGAGCAGAAACTTTGGAAAGTTGCATTGTTGGTTATTGATAGAAAATGATAATGAATAATGGGATGTGAAAACCATGAGCACTTCCGACTCTTTTATAACATTTCAAATACTATTCAAAGAAAACTAAGCTATTATTACCCAGCTATAGGCTCTCTTTCAATTAGCGTAAATTGCGACCTATAATCGACAATATTGGGGATGAAAGGGCATGTGAGACCTACAAGTTACCTATACAGAGTATGAGTGCGGTGTATGGTGTAAAGATCTGTACAGATGTGCAAAACAAATCTGTTCCAAGAAATTAAATCTCATTTTTTGCATTATATACTATATACTCTACCTGTAACTCTTTCCTTAATCTTCAAAGAAGATTTTGTTGGTGGGTGCTGGTTATTTGATCTTTTTTGCGGCTTTGCGTCGCATAAGAAAATGACAAAATATGTTGGTCAAGAACGCTGTAGTTTCCCTTTAAGACTTGATTGCCCAGTGACATAGGCTATAACGAGATTACTGGGGAAACTCCAATATGTCTTTTGCAAACTTTGATCTAGAAGCTCAGCAAAAGAGCGCTGCAGCAAACAATACAGCGGTCAATAATGAATCACCAACCAACGAACTAGACTCTATTATTTCCAAAACATCTAAGCAGCTTCAACGGTTCGGGCAACTTATTGGGCAGTTAGATATACAGAGAAAGCATGTCGGTACCCGTCGAGATAGTGAGCAATTGCGGCTAAATATAGAGGAGGAGATATTGAAAATTGGAGACTTGGAACGGGCCATTGAAGCTTTAATTCTTAAATTGACGAGTCTTTTAAATTCAAAGCTGACAGATAATAAACCAAGGTTGAATTTGACAAGTAGGCATGCAGTGGTCAAGGAAAGACTTATCGGCGAGTTTAGTGATCTACAAAAACGATTCCAGCAGATTAGCAAAAACTACACAGAGCAGAGACGAGTCTGTCCCTTGGCGACCAAGACTCCAAACGAAAGAACTCCACTTGTGAACAAAAACAATTCACTTTCACAGAAAGACGGACAGATTCAAACACAGACACAGATACAGCAGGAGATAGATGAGGAGGTAATTAACCAAACCGAGCTCCAGTATCATGCTCTTCTCACAGAAGAGCGCAATAGAGAAATCAATCAGGTTTCAGAGGGAATAATGGAGGTAAATGCCATTTTTAAGGACTTGGGTGCGTTGGTCACCCAACAAGGCGAGCAATTGGATACTGTTGAGGACAATATTTTACAGTTACATACAAACACACAACAAGCAGACCGAGAGTTAGTAGCTGCTGACAACTATCAGAAAAAAAAGGGTCGCTGGAGTTGTATTCTACTTGTTGCACTATGTGTTTTGGTCTTGATTATAGTTTTGCTAGTTATTAGTTAGAATATAAACAAAGAAGATATCCATTATGTTCCTATTTAGTTAGCCTTCTTTCTGGAAAAAAGCGAAACCTAGTCCAATTCTAACAATTCGCTGTCTGTTTCGTTGTAATCCGAGGTTTCAGGCGTTGTGGCGTCTTCTTCATTATCAATAAAGCCACTTTCTGAACTTCTACGACGTCTAGATGATCTATTTGCCATATAATGAGCTCCAGTAACACTATAAGAGCTCTGAATATCAGAAGCACTATTTGGATTCACTTGGGCAAACTTCTTATTAGCATGTTTGGCCTGTTCAACCTTATCTCTACATATATCAGCAGCTCTCCGTAAAATAGTTTCCGCTGTTTCCCAAATTAGCTCTTTATTATTACTAACTGCTATAGCGGTGCCAAATACGGCGCCAGTAGCGAGTGCAAGCTTAACTGATACAGGCACTAAAATCATGTTGGTTTTGGGGATAGTATAAATTTCAAAATGGGGGGTGAATAGCAGGGGTGATTATTTCAAGGGTGAATATTTCAAGGATAAATATTCCAGGGGTGAATATTTAAAAAGCACTACACACGATAAACGAGAAAAAAGTGTGCAAAGAGGTTTGTTATTGAGTGGTAGACACTTCATAGTGGTCAATATCTACTATTGGAAGACGATGTAGTTACCCCATTACATATTCAAGGATATTCAAACATTTGGCTGGTTAGCGAACCTCACCACATTTGTGAAATGGCAAAATCGAATACAAGATCTAAATAATGCGAAAAGGGGATGAATGGAGGACACTAAAAAGGTATTGAATGAAAAACACAAAATGAAAAAGGTTATTAATGGCTGGATAGTCTGGGTCAATAAATGGCTCACAAATGATGAGTTTCTGAAAAATGAAGTTACTACAAAACGAAGTGACTATAAAATGAAACTACTACAAAACGAAGATACTATAGAGAGAAGACACCATAGTAAGAAGATACTGTAAAACTAAAATACTATGAAGCGAAGAAACTAAAGAGTTTGATAAATCGTTTTGTATAATACACCAATACCATTGAGAAAAACTATTCAAATGAAATATCGAGGTAAATATATGCACTCGATTAATGACTTGCAAAAAGACAAACAGTATAAATCCTGAATTGCAGAAGTTGGTTTGTTCTATAAAGACTTCAAATTTATTGCTAAAATTTAATGCTCTGGAATCATATGTTATTCAAGCCATTTCCGAGTCGCAAAATATTCGCCAAGATCTGTGAACAAAAATCGGGAAGAGCTTGATAAGAAATTATATCCTATCAGAAATAAAATATATTTTGCAAAAATAAAATCAGTCATTGACTCACGAAAAGCACAGTAGCTTATATTGAAAAGCACAGTAACTAATATTGGGAATATAAGATACAATCTTCCTTTCGCCCAATTTTAATTCAATATCAGTTCACAGAAATGGAAAATCTTGTTCTCAGCAGACCATTGAGTACTTATGAGCACTTTTACCGATCCAGAACGAGTAATGGGTTTTATCGTAATTTCCAAGTGACTGCTACCTATTCACAAGATGTTTCGTTGAACAAAGAATTGTTATACAAGGCATTGCGCAAAACCCTTATTGAGTATCATATTTTGGCATGCGATATCCAGCCAGAAAATGGCGACTATGTATTTCTGCCGCTCTCGAGCATGGCTTTTGGTGATGTTGTTGAGTTTTTGGATAGTGAGAAGTACTTGGACGGTAGCACCGTTAATACTGCGTTTATGAAGCTCGCTAATGAATGCATTTTTCCTTTACTGAAGGGCATGCCTTTATTTAAGTTATTTGTTGTTGGCAAATACAACATTTCGGCAGTTTTCGAGCATACTATTGCTGATGGCGTAGTTGGTCCCACTTTTCATGAGATCTTGCTTGAAAACCTTGCCTTTGTGGAAAATAAGAGTAATCAAAAACTTTTTGATTCTCGCTATGGTACTCTAAGTGATGAAATATCATTGGAAAGCAAGATTTTTGATTTTGAAAAGGATAAGCAGAAGATAACTCATTCCCTCCCTCCTCCCATCGATGATTTTCTTCCGGGCTATGACTTAGATTATAGCAACGACGATGCTAATTACTTCGACAAGATTTTCCCAAAGGATTATCCCACAAGACTTCCTAGCAATTTTGAGGTTGGAAAGTTCCCTCTGGTCAATTACCAGTTACTCACCTTAAATGCCGTGGAAGCAAAGCGTATTTTGGCCAGTTGCAAGAGGAACAAAGTTTCAATTACGGCATATGTTGAGACTGTTTTACTATTGACCATGAGTCCCTTTTTGGGAGATAACCATGCGACTTTTCGTGCTGCTGTTGCTTTGAGAAGACACATGGACAAGAACTTGGTGGGCCCTGAGTATGCGTCCATATTTCTGGATCCCAGTTATAAAATTCTTGGATGTCTGGCCAGCATGGGTATTGCTGAGAACCTAGCTCCGATTGGAGAGTTTTCGTGGGAGTTAGCTGAAAGAATTACAAAAAACTTGGTAACATCTGCTGCCAACAAGCGAGTATTGAATTTTGCTAAGGGGTTTAAAGATACATTTGACCGTCAAGAGTCCAATCTTGATTTTTTTACCAAGCAACTTGGGCCTACAAGAGCGGATACTTTTAAAATCTCTAATTTGGGCCTTGTTAACGTAAAATCCTATCAATCTCTGAACGAGCAACCATGGACAATAACAAATATGGTATTCTCTCAAGACTTGTCTCCTACAGCCTCTGATTTTGGATTAAGTTTAGTATCCACTCCATTGGGTGGAATTTCGCTTGTATTCCATTGCTTTGATGGTGACTTGAAAGACTGTGGCGGTATAACTGGTATATCAGAAACTTTTAAGAAGAATCTTGTTAAATGTGCTGAATAAATTTCACTAAATCGTTATTTGTATATGGAACATAAATAAAAAAAAAATCTACAAAACCATCAAGTTGGTTCAATAATGCCAGCCGTTGAGGAGGAGGAAGCATGCCTCAATACACCAACACCGCCACTTAGAAACAAACGAACGGGATCATGGGTTAATCAGGACTCTATAAAAGAGATAAAGAGGTTCAATGACTTTCGCACTATTGATTGGGTGGAAGACTCATTGGAGGAGCACAAGGAACGATTGATCAAAAATAAAAGCATGAATACAAGAGGAACGTCATTTCGGTCCCGATTTTACTCAGCTACGCAGAACTGGCTAGTTCTTACTCTTATGGGGGTGTTTATCGGGTTAATTGCAGGTCTTTTAAATATAATCACTGCCTGGCTTGCTAGTGTAAGGCTTGGACGATGTTCCAACAATTTTTACCTTAATAGCACGTTCTGCTGCTGGGGGAAAGACGAAGAAAGTTGCTCCGATTGGGTAAAGTGGTCTCGTTTTGACTTTCTCAACTATGTGATTTATGTAGGAATATCGCTTTTATTTTCCTTTACCGCAGCCATCTTGGTAAAGTTCTACTCACCCTTAGCAGCTGGCTCGGGTATTTCTGAGATAAAGTGTATTGTTTCAGGATTTGTTATGGACGGGTTTTTGGGGTGGTGGACTTTATTGATAAAAAGCATTGGTTTGCCCTTTGCTATTGCGTCAGGTTTGAGTGTGGGTAAAGAAGGTCCAAGTGTACATTATGCAGTGTGTGTTGGAAATTCGATAACAAAGCTTTTCAGTAATTACAGGAAAAGCGCATCTAAAGCTAGAGAATTCTTAACTGCTACGTCTGCCGCCGGTGTCGCAGTTGCTTTTGGATCACCTATGGGTGGCGTACTCTTTTCTGTTGAAGAAATTTCAACAGTGTTCCAGTTGTCAACAATATGGAAATCATACTTTTGTTCCATGATTGCAGTTTCGACTTTGGCATTTATGAACCCTTTCAGAACAGGCCAATTGGTATTATTTGAAGTAACCTACGACAAAAACTGGCATTATTTTGAAATACCAATGTATATTCTCATTGGCGCCTTTGGAGGGGTTTATGGAATAGTTGTCTCAAAGCTCAATATTAAAGTGGTATCTTTTAGAAAAAAATACTTGACAAATTTTGCTGTTAGAGAAGCAGTGCTTCTCTCACTTTTGACAGCAAGCTTTTGCTACTTTAATGAATTTTTGCGGATTGACATGACTGAATCTATGCAAACTTTGTTTCATGAATGTGATGCAGAGTTCAACCATCCTATTTGCAACCCAGACTCTAGAAAAGGGCTTATCTTTGCGTCATTAATTTTTGCAACCATAGCCAGAATGTTGCTCACAATTATTACTTATGGCTGTAAGGTTCCTGCTGGTATATTTGTTCCATCAATGGCTGCAGGTGCTACTTTTGGCCGTGCGCTAGGAATTGTTATTGAACAAATCAACAAGAACTATCCTGATTCTTCCTTATTCTCAACATGCAACATGAATGAAAGATGCATTATTCCTGGATCTTACGCATTTTTAGGTGCTGCTGCTGCTTTGAGCGGCATCACTCATTTAACTGTTACTGTGGTCATTATCATGTTTGAATTGACCGGAGCTTTGCGCTTTATTATACCTACAATGATTGTAGTTTCAGTCACAAAATGCATCAATGATAAATGGGGTAAAGGTGGGATAGCCGATCAAATGATCAAGTTTAACGGATTGCCGCTCATAAATTCCCAAGAGGACTACAAATTCAATGCAACCGTTGAGCAAGCAATGTCTTCAAGTGTCATATCATTTTCGGCTGATCTTGATGAGGCTTATACACTTGCCCAATTGAAGAATATTTTGAAAACCTCAACATGTCGCGGGTTCCCTGTGGTAAAATCAATAACAGATCCAATAATTAAAGGATTTGTTTTTAGATCCGATGTTGAATATATTCTAGGAAGTTTTAATGATATAGATGATAACCAAAAGCTTTGCAACTTTGGTGTTGACTCCATCAATCATGAAAACGTAAACTTTGGTGCAATCGTGAATAAATCGCCTATTACTATCAACGTTTCAACTTCTTTGGAGTACATTCTAGATGTTTTTGTCAAATTGGGCCCAAGATGCATCCTTGTAGAACATGAAAGGGCATTGGCAGGAATCATAACTAGAAAAGATGTATTAAGATTTGAGTACATATCACATCATGCCAGCAGCTTTAATGCTGAATACCAAACCAGCGATGCTATTGAAGCAAAAGTTTGGCTGTTGATGATACAGTTTGGACAATTTACAAGGAAAGTCTTTAGAAGATTGTTTCGCAACGGTACAAGTTAGTATATGTAATGAATTAAATGTATATATTGGATTCTAATAAATTTTAAAATATTTATGTTTTACTATCCTATCAAGTATCATTCCATTTACCGTGTTCCTTGTAATTAGAATATAACTTTTTGTAGTACGACTTTCCTGGAATATCCAAGGATGCACTAACTAGCTGCAACTCATTCTTTGAAAGCACGTCAAAGATACTGTAAATTCCGCTAAGCAATTCCTCATTTATCAAACCAAGGAAATTGTACTTCAAACTGAAGAAAATATAGTTGACGAGTAGCAAGGGAACATGCTTTCTCAATGCTCTTTTTATCATTGCAGAAGAAGTGTTAAGTGAATTTATAGTCTGCTCTTTTTGGCCATTACTATTCGTTGGTTCGCACAAGTTACTCAATAGCCGGGAGTATGCTAATGCAGCATCTTTGCTGGTAGATAAGAACTTATTGTGATTTTTCACGCACAAAACTTCTAACAAAGATACAAAAGTGTTCATTACTAAGTGGTGGCGTGAAGATAATTTGAACCTGTGGAAAAGTAAAATATGAGACATTACTTGAGTTGCCAATACGAAAACCTCGATCACTTCAGGTGACTCTTTATTTTTCAAACTGTAAGGCACCTTTGTTAAAATAGTAAGTGTTGTTTCGATTGCATATTGATTGAAAAGCCACATTTGATCAACCAAACTAGTCTTTAATGTTTTCAAAAAAATCAGTAATGTTTTGAGGTCAAACATTGACCAGTGGGACAAAAATGCAGAAAGTGATTGAATAAATAAACGAGTTTCGGCGTTTTTATCGTCATTTTTTACCATAGCTTTAATAAATACGCAAATTATTTTGATGTATGCCCCTGACTGTATTTCTGTAACATGTTTAGCAGAATTCAAAGTGTACTCTAAAAGTTGCAAAAATATGCTTCTTTCTAGCTTTTGAAAATAAACATGTAATTCTGCCGATAAATCTAATTCGTGACTAGACTGTAAAGCAAAAGATAACGCTAAAATGTAAATTGATTCGTCAAATGAATTAGACGCTAATTTCACTCTTAATTTAAATAAATTTTGTCTAATATTATCAACTTCCTCTCCATTCAAAGAAGACACCATGCCGCCTAAAGACATAAGGGTTTTTAATATTAAATCATCATTTTCGGCGACATCACTGTAAATAAGAATTAATGCCTTCAAATACCAATTAATAAGGTCTTCTTTGACAAGGCCAATTTGGATTAAATGTTGCAACCCTGAAATAACACTATTAGTAAATTTACTAATCAATTTTGTAGTTGCTTTTTTCAAGTCTTCGTCTGAAATATTTTGAGCTTCTATAACTGGGATAATTACGAAGCATATATGAAAGTGTGGATGAAGTTCAGTGGTTAAATTGAGTTTGGCAACAGATTTATTCAATGATTTGATTGAAGTAAGAACGTATTTTTTGCATTCTGTACTGCCATATTGACTAAGATGACTAAGCCAAATTGATTTGATTATGTCGTAGGCTACTTCTTTTGATTCCAGTGAAGATGTTGCTAGAAGCGGCGACAACATATCAAAATTCAGCTCTAGTTGTGACCGAAATGAGGGTTGTTTTAATATGTGTCGTATTCCAGTTCTTAAATAGTATCCATTTTTCTCATCTTTATTGTCTGTTGTTATCTCATTCAATAGGTCTATCAATGTTTTTTTGTGATACCTATCAAAGCACTGGATTGGAATATGCTCAATTATTTTGGCAACTTCCTGATTCTTTTGCAAGTTTGCGGAGATAGAATTAAGCAATCCTTCAGTTAATAACTTTTGTTCAAAAAAATAATCACCATCTGATTGTAAATATTCTATTATTTCATGAACACTTAATTTTTTGAAGACTGAATAAAAGAATTTTGATATGTTTTCTTTATCAAAGAAGTTCCCCAAAACTCCTGGCCATCTAGCCAAAATAAATGGTACTTCATCCAAGTTTTTCTCTAAAAACAAGTTGAATTTACCTTTGTACTCGCTGGAAAATTTATCATTTCCTCTGAGCTCAATTAAGCGGAAAAGCGAGTAAAAGTAATACTTGTAACTGCTTGCATTGGGATCGTTCAAACACTGATCGAATTGCAAAATATCGCCATATAAACACAAAACATAATACCTCGCTTCCCAAAGTCCCAGTGATTTTTGCAAAAAATACTCTTTATTTTGCACAATATGCGATTTTACTGCTTCAACCTTGTGCGATGGACAAATAACAAGTCCCTTTAACAAAGCTAAAATTATGGGTAATAAGTTGTCATCTTTTTTCACAATTCCACTCCCAAATAAGTCGTCAAAAAGCTTAGTTAATTGAGAAGTTGAGAAAACATTTATGCTTTTTGAAACACATGCTATGAATTCACTACTGGCCCAAATACTATCGATGCTGATTGCGGGAAGCCACACGGATAACAAAAATTCGCGCAACTCCCTTCCTTTTACAAATGCTTCAAGTGAACTAGAGCCCAATTTCAATAATTGAGGCTTGGATACAGACTTCGAAGATAATATAGTGAAGACGCTTTTTGAGTTGTTCATAGCTATTTCAACATCCAACTGGAAAAGATATGTAATTAAATTCCAATTCACATTTGATGGGTTTTGTTCAATCATTTCCTTGGTATAAATCAAATTGAAGAACTCATTTGATAATGACTTGTTCACGCTTGCCAAGATAGAAAGTAGGCTTTCGGAAAGACGATTAAACTTAGACGTTTCGGTTATGCAATGAAATATACTTTCGCATTCTTTCATATGATGACTAGCCATGTTTTCGATGGTTAATTTGAACAAGAGAGTTATACTGTCGGTTGATAAATCATCTATCTTTTCTTTAAGAATGGCTTCAATATTCTGTTTGAGGTTAGGAGCAAACTTGGGGTTGAATACTTCTTTAACCAAAACATCCTGCAAAGACAAAGCAGTCTCGCTGGCTTTTGTAGAGTTGATGTACTTTAATATAGGAGGCACGCATTCCTGGATGAATCTAGTGTACGACTTCTTGGATGTAGTACAATTTGCATTAAAAGAAGGCAAAAAGTACACCTGTTTGACCAACTCTACCCACTGCAAAGGTGTTTTATTAACCAACTCTAAGGAGGATGCAAATGAGCCCAAAAATGAAGTTGCTGCATAGATATCAACATCTAAACACGATTCGTCTTTAACCAATTGTAAAAACGCAAGCAGCACTGACCAAAGCTGAGATGACTGGCTATTTTTAAAAATTGTAGTTAACAAGTCCACTAACTTGACCTTTTTGAAAAGTTTATTTCTATGCAAAGATTCTGAAGACATTTCAGTCCATGTTCTAATAGCAAGTTCCCATACTTTATGAGAGTATAGCCAATTTTTAAAGGGGCCTGTACCATTCTCGTTAAGACGATCACATACCAATTCAAATACAAACAAATATTGGTTAGGCAAAAACACATCTAGCTTCTCATTGAGCAAGTCGTTGGCAGTGGTGATAATCTCATCTAGCAGTGCGTTCTTGGACCGCAAGAACTTGGTCACTGCCTCTGCTGAATCGTATCCCATGGTGGTGATTGATTTGAAAAATGGAATGGCATCGCAAAAACTTTAATAAAATGTTATTAAAAACATCACTATGAGAAGAACTGGCACGAACCAGCTAATATCAATGGGGATTGCTCCTTTTACTATATCAATTTAGAACTACTTCTTGTTGAGTATAACTCTCACATCTTTTCTACAAAAATCAGTTAAACAAGCCGTCTATTAGCTCTAGATAGTATACAAACACATTTAAATCAACAAAGTCTCAATCTTGTCCTTGATGGCATAGACCTGGCTCTGGATAGAGGACTGCTCGTTGGTAGTAACAGAAGCAGCAATAACTGGTCTGGAAACACCACAGGCTCTGCCCAAGGCAGCCTTGGAGGGAACAAAAACGTAAGGAACGTTCTTGTCCTCGCACAACAAAGGCAAGTGCAACAAAATCTCAATAGGCTCGGTGTCGGCAGCCATGATGATGAACTCAGAGATACCTCTATTCAAGGTCTTTGTGGCCTCGTTGGCACCTTTCTTCAACTGTCTCAAGTTTTGAGACTGCTGAACGACATCCAAAATCTGCTGAGTAGTAGCAGAGTCGGCTAATGGGAAGGCTTTGGGGTTGGGGGCAGACATTATCGATATTAAGGCTCCTTGCAATTAGCTCACCAGTACTTGTAGTGAAACTAGTATAAATCCTGATGAGACGCTACACAAATTTTTCAGCCAGGCATCTCATCCTTGTACTGCATATCCCCCGTTCCACAGTTTACCCTTAAGTACTACGCTGCTGTGCGTATTTGTCAGGCTATGTATTTATCCTGCATATAGCTGCAGGTTGGCAGAAGGTCAATCAACCAACGAGCTTTTTCGACACCAACGCCCTCCGTTGATAACAGTTTTGACCAGCTATTGTTGTCGAATACTACAGGAAAACATTTAATAACTGATATATACGCAATGTCTGACTTATGGTACGTGTATCAATTCGCTTTAAGAGATTTATTATTACGTGAAACGAGGATTTGAGAGCAGTTAAATGGAGAGTAGATTGCTCAGTTGTATGGCTGGATTTGCCGTAGCTGTTCTTAAAATATCAGTGGTGGCTAAATGATTGGTAGTAGCTGCTTGAATAGTATTGCTTCCTTTCATTAGTGTAGCTCCATAAGGGTACTCGTTTCTTGCCTAGCGTTTTGTTTATTTATCTGGATTTTATACTAACCTTCTGCAGTCCTGTTTATGCTCCATTTTTTGGATCAATCGGCTGTGCCGCTGCCATTGTATTTACATGCTTTGGTGCCGCCTACGGTACTGCTAAGTCCGGTGTTGGTATCTGTGCCACTTGTGTTACTAGACCAGACTTGTTGGTGAAGAACATTGTTCCCGTTATTATGGCCGGTATTATTGCCATTTATGGTTTGGTAGTGTCTGTCTTGGTCTCAGACTCATTGCTGCAGAAGCAAGCTCTTTACACTGGTTTCATTCAGTTGGGTGCTGGTTTGTCTGTCGGTTTGTCTGGTTTGGCTGCCGGTTTTGCCATTGGTATTGTTGGTGATGCTGGTGTGAGAGGTACTGCTCAGCAGCCTAGATTGTTTGTGGGTATGATTTTGATTTTGATTTTCGCTGAAGTCTTGGGTTTGTACGGTTTGATTGTGGCATTGTTGTTGAACTCCAGAGCCAAACAAGACGTCACTTGCTAAGCAAATATGAAGTATTAATGAAGGGAAGTAGTGTGAAAAGCGTCCTAGAATATCCCCTTGAAAATCAAAGTGGAAGACGGAATTTAGATTTCTATTTACTGCTTTCAAAAATTCCCTCCGCTTTTTCTTTGAGGACTTTAGGTGAAATTCTTGTGTCTTTGCCTTTCTCTTTTTAACTTTACTTCTTTTATAATGCAAATTGGCTTGAGAAAAAAATGATACTTGCGCTGTTTGTGATTATTCTAGCAAAGTAAATCTAGTCTTTGTTTTCTAGATTTTTAACATACCTTGATTTTCTTTTGTTGCTTTTGAAGCCACTAGCTGCTTGTTGTTTTTAGCTGTTTATCTTCATTAGACTATATTTTTATACACCATTTTATTTCAAATACGTCAAGGCTATATATAAACTTGGCCAATTTTTGAAACGATCTGATTTCTAAGCATTTTAATAAGCTCTTTTACAGTTCTAGGAGTGTTTATGTTTTTTTGTTCCAACACTCTTCTCCAATCATATGGCTGAGCATCCTTTTCTATATGGGTGCAAGAGTAGTCGAGTAGATTTTCGCCCTCTTCGATGTCTTCTTTGCAGGATTGAGCCTCAAAAGTATCAATTAACTCGATTATAACTATCAAGTCGGGAAGTTGAAACTCATAAACTGAATCAAGCAAAAATGGCAAAAACTGAGCCATTAATAATGGGCAAAACTTTTTAGGTAAATGCTGGAATCGCAAAAGGTGTATAAGTTTTGATAATCTGAACATAGTATCGCGTGATTCCGTATTCATGAGTGAAGCGTAGAATCTATATAATACGGCATAAGGTGAAAGGCATTGTCTTATCACTGGATGAATCACAAAATTTTCATCCACTTGATCGCTCACAATATTATTGATTTGAATGTCCCTTGCTGGGCGATTATTCAACAAACTGTCTTGGAACACATGATCCCATACTATAGCATGCACTTGTTTCATACTGGCACTACTATTAGCATCTGCTTTTATAGCGTTTGGATCATAGCACTTTACCAAAGTGTTTAATCCCTCTGCAAGATGCCCCTCTGCAAGAGATCTCATACCATATATGTAGTGCAACTCCCGGTATGTGGATTCCAAATTGAGTTTCGTGCAAATTAACAAACACCATTCAGAATCATCATTGGTCTTGCAGTGAAATTTTGGGAGAAATTCAGCAATGACTTTCTTGTTGTGCTCCATGGATGAGACCGATAAAGCAATATCATCATTCACTAATAATCCAATTCCTACAGGAACTAAATCATGTATATTTAAACACTCATAAGCATGGATAGTCAAAAAGTATTCAGATATTGTCCTTCTGTTCGTGAGCTCTTCTAAAGTTTTGGTTTTGCTTATTCCAGAATAATATTCGTTAAAATAGCCTTTTAATTCCAAAAATTTTGAGACGAAAGCAGCTGTTGCTGGGTCAAACTCATACAAGTTCTCCAAAACCTTAATAAATTTTTCTTCTAAAATATTCAAAAAGCACTGCTCTGCTAATTCATATATGTCTTCTGTATTATCTCTAATAAACGCTGCTGGGGGTTTTTCTTTGATGGAAATTTTAAAGTAGTCAGGATATAACTCTTCGTTGTCTCTTACCTGATACAAAGATAACGCGTTGTAAACTTCATACCAAGTGTTGCAATTGTTTGCGATTGTTTTATGCAATCCTGTAAGAATAAAAGACAAAGAGCTAATTTGAGAAAAGATCTTTTGAAACTTAGGAGGGATGCTTTCACCAGTTGTATCGGGGAATTGATTTCTAAATTCACTAGCATTATACTTCCATTCAGCAAATTGGCCCTTAAGCGCAAACCCCGTGTAGTTCGAAATTAAGATTTTCAAGTTGGAGATTACCTCAAACAATTCAGGGCATTGTTCCTCTGTTTCTTCGTATTTACAATGGTCCAAAGCTTTACTCGCTTCTTCAAAAAGGCCTCTTGTAATCAACAGACTCAAATATACGCTCCAAAAAAGAGGATGCAAGTAAGGGGTGGGTGTGAATATCATGACTTGTTCAACTAGCTCTTCATCAGGTTTAATATCAAATCTATTAACCCATTTGGCAATTAGCTCGGGTCTTAATTTTATGTCCGTGTAGAAGTAATTTGCCTCGAGACATTCCAATATACTCAATACCACATCAGCCCTTTGGCTTTCGTAATCAAGTTCTTGCTGACCTGAAATATCTTTTATCATCTTTCTTAGGTTTTCTACTAGTCTGCTGAAAGCCTCGTCTATTTTTCTATGTTTGTCGATTTTGATAGAGTTCCTGCTGTTAACAATACCAATTGGTTCATCGCAATCATCGATATCTTTTCTAATTTCTTCTTCAATCAAACTCTCAATAACCTTATACAGTGAGTTGATGTAATCAATGTAGCCTTTAGAGAACTTCGAGCTAAGTGACAAACTATTCTCATACTGTTCTGGATCAAACTGAAAAACAAGCTCTTTTGATAACTCTAACCATTCTTGCAAAGTTATATATGTTTTGTTTGTTTTGAAGATGTTCTTTTCATCTATGCTGTCTGGTGTTGATGGAGATGTAATATCGCAATTATCCTCAAGTTCAGATGATGAAGAGTCATCATCAGGGATTTCTAACATCTCGATATCATCGAAATTTTTACCTTCGTAATTATCTTCGGTCATTATGGCTATGCCTACTTCAATAAGGGCATGAAAACAATCCTTGGGTGTACGATGTTTACGGAATCGCACTCAATAACTGAGTGCATCATCAACAATATTAAAAACAATCTGAAAATAAGTCGTGTATTCATGTCAATTTTAAATTGCATCTTTCACAGTAATAACCAGTGATGATAATATATAGTATGCCCTTTCTAGTTTAGATTCGTTTTTTAAGCTTAGTTTGTGTTTACGTGTATAGCTTTGATCAGGTCTTTTGTTTCTTTGTTGTTCGTGATGTAAAAGTCTATCAGCAAGAAATCTTTGAAAAAGTCGGGCATCAATTATTCCATAGTGAGTTTGGGGTTCCAAAATGCCATTGCGAAATTTAACCCAGTCTTTTTTTAGTTTGTTGAGCGGAATGGATATCTCGCTTAGTTCTGAGTTGCATTCTGATAAAATCGCTTGCCAACAGTCGTCTTGAATGCAACTTATTTTGTAGATTCCTCCATCAGCTGTGCCCACAATCGCAACTTGTCGATGTACTTGAGGATCTTTTGAATTTGTATTTTCAAAACACTTAATTGTATTTACTTGACCTCCGATATTGAATGCTGCAAGCTGCTTCTGTTGGTCGGTTTTTATGTGTGCTATCAGAATATTTCCAAAGGAATCCCCAGATACAAGCTCCACATTTCCATTATCATCAACAGTAGATCCTACTGTTGTTGGAAATTTTTGATGTAACTCAAACGAAAGCTTTTCTAGTTTAAAAGATTTTTCATCACCTAGAAAAGAAGACTTTCTTATAATATGTATTCCATCGACGACATCACAAAAGTAAATATTTTCATCTTGCACTGTCTGGCTAATTGCTAGAAATGGTATTTGGTTGAGTGACAGGGATAACAACTCCCACAAATTTTCTTCTAAATTATATTGCATAAGAAATATAACATTGCCAGAAAGTACATAAACAGATTTGTTTTTGTCATAAATGTCAATAGAATGAAGAGAAATCTCTGATAAATGTGATGAATCTAGTCCTTTGATTTTCGATTTACAAATCAATTTTATTTGGTTCTTTTTAATTTTAAACCTGAAAACTGGGGAGTTTCCACTTGAACATATTGCCAAAAATGAAGCAGTATTAGCAGCTGGGTCTTTAGTACCCGTTTCATCTTTGGTCAAGCATAAGTCAACAAATTCAGTTTTGTTATCCGGAACTGTATATTTGTGTAATAATTTCATTGTCTGCACATTAATTAATTCCAAGCATGTAGACCTTTTATTGTAATCATTTTCACACTCTCCGGTCTTTATCATAACACAATAGCATGTTTCTGGAAGCCATAAGCATTTGGTGTTTAACGGTGGTAAATGTGTTACTTTCGAAGAAAAAAGATAGGGAGATTTAGATGTTTCCAATTCGTACTGCTCAATGTTGATTTTGTCAACTAGCATATACATACTTTTGTTTTTAAATTGTATATCATTAATCTTTTGAGAGCTTTGTGTAATTTTGTTAGGTACTAGCATGTTCAGAATTAAATCACGCTTCATCCTGAAAAGTTCATAACTGTTGAACATATATATCTCTCCAAATTCGTCTTTGTCTATAGTCAATGGGTATTCACCCCATTTTATGCATAAAGAATGATCTTTGCAAATTTTTCCTGAGCTTTGGCTTAACAGCACCTGGAAAATGTCTCCCTCTATCGACAGAAAGACTAGTTTGATATCATCTATGCCTCTTCTCGTTACTGCGATAGCTGAGAAAATATTAGCCTCTATGTTCGCCTCAATTACGCAGCTTAAGGTGTCGTTTTTCAACTTGTATCCTTTATATATTCCATGCCACCAAGAAATTAATATGAAAGCGTCTCCATTTGAGCTTTGACAAATATCAACACCCACCAATTCAGAATCCACTCCCAATAGAAAATCTTGTTTTAATTCTTTCCCTTTATAAAGTAAAAAATGGTCCCTTGAATTAATTACCATGAAATTGTCCTCATCTATAATTTTACCTTTTATAATTGTATCCTTAAAAATTGTTTCTCCATTTCGAATAACACCTTTCGTTGTTATCAATACACTAATTTTGCCCGAATCCATGGCATCTAAAATTGCATTTGGGTCGGTTGAGTTTGGGGACTCAAACAAATTGGCATTTTGCTGCCCAAAATCGATTGAGTATGTAGTTCCATCCACAGTCAGTACCAAAAATCCACTACTACCTCTGACATTTACCAAAGGTGATGCAGCAATTTTCGGCAACTGTTTTCTATCTAATGTTTTAAGCTTGTCAAATGTTGTGCTATATTTTCTAAATTCCGAATTGTAATGACTGCCCTGACATGCTAACACCTCAAAAGAATTTTCGTGTTGAAGTAGTTGCATATCAAAAACAGGTGGCGAAGATTCCAAAAAAGACTTAATGTGAATATAGGGTTTTTTGTTTAGTACCTGAAAGATCACAGAATGTGAAACTCGTGAAGCAAGATAAAAGTAATTGTCAGTAATATGGTGTAAGCCTCCTTCAATTGGAATGGTACACTTTCCTAAATGTATTAACGAAATGTTCTCAACGGAGATAAATCCCAGTGCTGGCTTTACCGCACTAAAGTATAAAAGAAAAGATTCTCCTGAGGCAGAAACTACCAAACTTCTCGAGTCGTCTATAATCTCATATGAAATAAAATTTTCCTTCGCCACATCAAGATCACCAATGACTTTCGTAATTACCTGTTCTTGTGAATTTATAGATAGCAACTTGTCAATACAAGCATCAGAAATTGAAACCACAGAGCCCGGGCCAGGGAAATAAAAAATTCGAGCACTGCTCAATACCAAAATTCCGCCTTGTTTTATGGGAATTATGCAAGTTGGCGGTTCATCAAACGCCTCAAACTGTTTATAAAGAACAATTTTCTTGTCCTTAGAGTCAATTTTGTAATACCGAAGCTTATAATCAAAATCAAAAGTTGAGTACAAAACAGCGAGTATCAGTTCACTCGAGTGGCTCAAGAGAACCATCCTCAAAACATCCACGTCTCCAATTGAAATAGAATGTACACTCCACAAGTCATTTCCCATACTTCGTTTTCGTGCCTCATTTGGCTTTCTATCAACAACTGAGATGCCATCATTAAGCACAAACAATTGAAGAGTGCCCAGGAATACCGAAATTACAAAAAACCTAGTTTCAGGGTTTTGGTCCACAACAACAATTTGATTAGATTCTGGAGACTGACGCTGGCCAAGTGAATTTAGCTTGGTCACTGCTCTTTCGGTATACCGCTCCTTTTTGTCACAATACACAATCGATACCACATAATGTGTGTCCAACGTCAAAATCGCATCCACCAGCAGTATTCGAATTTTGGCAAACCTCACAACCCTGTTCAGTGTATACAAAGATCGCAATACCGACTTGCTCCCTGTTTGAACACACAACTCACTAAAATCCAACCGATTTTGTTTGGAAGATACAAGTAGCGGACGCAGCTCTTTGCCAAACTCAAAAAAACCACTACAGTGCACTGAGCATGGTGCCGCTATTTCGGACAATACATACATTTATGTCAACGGCCAACAATAAGCAAAAGGGATACAAACAGGTCAAAAGCCTTCGCCTAATTATCTCTGCGCTCTCCTATTCTGTCAAAACAGCTAAAATTATAGCTTTGGAAGGCAATCTCCATCCCCTTCCCCCTTCCCCTTACATCACGTTTACTCTGTTATCCTTAGTATCCAAAAGGTCGTGCATAGTGGTAAAAATAGAACTTACTTTGAAATCTAATAAATATTAATTCATTAATGCTGTTTGTGCTGATTTTTGGATCTTCTTTTGAAAGAATTTATTTCTTTTTCTGTTTTTTATTTTTTCCATAATTTACCCTTTTTTCACCCCTTAACGGAAACCGTAAAACGTCAGAAACGAATTCTTGTTTGTGGCTCACCAATGTAAATACATAGCCTTTTAATACGTTAAATGCGCCTCCTGCGAAAGCACACCTCTTGGATTCTTTACCTCCTGATTTATCTAACCGCCTTGTAATTTTATAAAAAAGTTGATATATAAACTTAGGGCTTGTCACCGAATTTTATTCGTAGCATTTAGGTATAGCAAGTGGTTGCGTTACGATACCAGACCGAAGACGATAGGAAAACTATTTCTATCCACCAGTCGCATAGTAAGAGCAAGATTAAGATTAGAATTCGTATAAGAACCAGGATCAAAGCTAGAAACAGAAATATATAATAAGCACAGTATATAGGGGATTTAAAACAAGATAAGCGGGTATTGATTATAACATGATTGTCAATGGCAGCAAATCCCAGAAAATGGAACATGGGGTAACGCTGTTTGAAGATCCTGATGGAGAGCAGCAATCTATAGGGAGAAACCAATCTATAGGAAGAAATCAGTCAATTGGGGGGAGAAGGCAATGGAAGTTAAGCGGCTTGCTTCGTAGCCGCTCTTTGGTAATGCGTTCCAAATCAGCACCCGAACCCTGTTCAAAAAGTAATAAGAAGGATGCCACATTTAGACCTGCGACAGCTCCTCAATTACTGAAAAACATTCGCGAGAAGCCGGTACCTCCTACACCTACAAAAGAAACTGATGATCATCATAGTGGCAATAATGATATTCCTATTGATAATCTTGTTACATCTGTGAATCGTTGTCATTGTTGCTCGTTGATTCTTACATATCCGTCACATTCTACAAAATTTAGGTGTATGCGATGCTCCACTACAAATATCTTACTGCTCCCGCAACGCGAAGAGGGGGTTATTCCTTTGATTTCATGTCGGTATTTGAAAAAGTTAGTTGAAGAATGCTTGGCTGATGCTGAAACAACTTCAGTAAGCGGCCTGTCAAAGTCTATTCATGAGATATTTTCTCCCTTGTCACAATATGTTGCTGCAGCATTCAAATCATATACATGCTTGAATGAATCTTTTAAAATAAAACCCACCAGCAAGAATGTTCACTATTCTACATCCAATTTGGATTTAGAAGATATTCGTAACTCATTTACGTTGCTAACCAGATTACCCACAAAAAGGCCATTGTTCAATGCATTGAGTTCGGCCTCTGTTTCTTTGAGACGAGTTCACGTACACTCTTTTGGCGATGACCCAAGAACACTATTGTGGGTATTGACGCTTCTTGAGATTCCATTCTTATCTTACTCTCTAAGTGGTTCCAAAATCGAAAAGAATAAGAAGTTCAGCTCCATGGTATATGTGCCGGAAATCAAAGTGCTTTGCTACGATATCTTAAAGCGGTGTCTTGGTATTATAGTCGCTATGAACACTACAAAGAGCAACAATTACCTTGTTAGTTGGTTTTCAAAACTTTCAACCGAGTCTTTTATCGAAAAGGTAGATTTGATAAACTTATACATTACATTCCAGCTAAGAAAATGCTATGACAGCCTTCAAAAGTTTCCAAAGAAAAAACCTGATATGTCGCCTGTTCCTCAATCTCAATCATACAGTTCAAATGCCGAAGATTATCTGGAGCCAGCAAAGAATGTTTTACGATGCGACGCGAACGACACACAAACTACTATATTGCGCATGAATAGCTTGAAAGTAAGAGACCGAAACGCAAAGATTCGTTTGCAACTGTATGGAAATGATTGGCATATTAAAAGTGCGGCTATTGTTTTAAGCATGTTTGTTAAGGCGAACTCTATTCGTAAAGAGCGGGTTGCATTGAGCACCTTTTACAACTCATTGGTTGATTTTGTGAACATAAAGCAAGATTTCAACGAGTGGCAAGCAGTTAAGAAAGTGGAATATACATCTGAGGGACGGTTTGGACCTGAAATGCAAAGTGTTATCAATTACATTCATGGACCACGCTCTCCAACTGAAGTCATGTCCTTTTACTTTTGCCAGTATCCGTTTTTGATATCATTGGGTGGCAAAATTTCGATTATTGAAAATGAGGCTCGAGTTCAGATGGAACGTAAAGCAGAAGAAGCTTTTATTGACTCATTAGACAAGCGAATTGCAGTTGATGTTTACTTTAGAGTTCGCGTAAGAAGAGAAAATATTGTTCAAGATTCTTTACATTGTATAAAGCAAAACCATTCCAACTTGAAAAAAAGCTTAAAAGTTCAATTCATAGGGGAACCTGGAATTGATGCGGGTGGTTTAAAAAAAGAATGGTTTTCAATATTGACAAAGGAGTTATTTAATTCCAAAACTGGAATTCTTTATGATGTGGAGGATTCCAATTACTTGTGGTTTAATTTGCACCCAATTCAAAGCTTAGAAATGTATAGGTTATTCGGAACAATCTTGGGTTTGGCGCTATATAACTCCAACATTTTGGATTTGCAGTTTTCATTAGCGTTATACAAGATCTTATTAGGTAAACCACTACACTTATCAGATTATCAGGAGCTATTCCCAGTGTCCTATTCCAACTTGAAAAAAATTGAGCAGTATTCAGAGCAAGAGTTAGAAAATTTAGACTTAACATTTGAGGTAAACTACAAAGATGCATTAGGAAGATCTCACAGTTTTGAATTGATTCCCAATGGCGCGAGCACTTCAGTAAATACAGCTAATCGTGTTCTATACCTTGAAAAGTACAGCCAGTTTTTCTTGTATGAAGGAATCAGCAAACACTTGGAGGCCTTTGCCACAGGGTTTACTGATGTTGTTGGTGGTAACGGTCTTTCATTATTTCTGCCTGAAGAAATCCAGCTTTTATTGTGCGGTAGCGAAGAAAAGGAGTTTGGCATTGATATCCTTAGGTCGGTTACCCGTTTTTCTGGTTGGGATGATAATACTACACAACCCGAAACATCAAATATTGTCTTATGGTTTTGGCAGTATTTAGAAGATATTAGTTCACAGCAACGCAAGCAATTTTTGGTTTTTGTAACAGGCTCTGACCGTGTACCTGCCACTGGTATTCAAAATTTGGTTTTTAAAATCACATTAGCAGGAAAGGGCAAAGACAGCAACCGATTACCGGTTGCGCATACTTGTTTCAATGAATTAGTTTTGTACAATTACAGCACAAAACAAAAACTATATGATAAATTATCCAAAGCTGTTAATGAGAGCTCTGGGTTTGGAATCAAATGATTATGAAATGAGCACGTAGTTTTAAGAGAAGTGCTGATTGTCTTAGGAAAGGTGTTAATGGTAGTTTATAGATTTCCGCACGTCATTTTTGCACCCGTTTTTTTATTATTTCTCAAGTTTCAACTATATAAGTTTTATAGCTCTAATAAGGAATATAGAGGCATATTTAACTTTAAGGAATGCCAAGTAAATGATGAAACTCTAAAATGTTTAGGATTTTTTTGGGTGCGACCTCAAAGGCTTATCTATCCTCTCTGTAGCCGAAAAATAGCTGAAAGAATTAGAAATCACGTTTGTACTGTATATAGCTATAGCGGGTAACCTCTTGAGCTCTAGCCAATGAACGGGTGGGAAAAAAACTGTACGCAACTTTTAGCCTGTATGAAAAAAATGTCTAGTTTGGTGGAGGACGTCTAAAGGAAACGTTGTTGTGAATACATAGTACCCAAGCAGTTCAAAGATGTCGTCACTTGCATTCAGATCAGTGAGAAATGGTTTAGGCTTGAGAAGTATGTTCTTTTGGAGAGTTACAGATTGTTAGCGGTGTATTTGCTGGTGTAATTCAACAAGGCTTGAGATGACCAACGACCATGAATCTTTTAAACTCCATACATTATACAAATGTGGAGGAAGTGTGAGAAGTGTGGCTGGATCTCTACAAGTCTATGTTTATGAGCACGTTTAATAATCAAGTATATTTGCTGTTTTTTATTTGAATTGTATACTAACTTTGTTTTAGGTTCGATTAGAGCTTTATCTACCACCTCTTCTACCTTATCCAACTACCAACACCCTGACTACTCTACCTATTTGAATAACAAGTCTGGCGAAAGCAGCAGAAACTTTACTTATTTCATGGTTGGCTCTATGGGTTTGTTGTCTGCCGCCGGTGCCAAGTCTACTGTTGAGTCTTTTCTCTCCTCCCTTGCAGCATCTGCCGATGTGTTGGCTATGGCCAAGGTTGAGGTTAAGTTGGGAGCCATTCCAGAGGGTAAGAATGTCATTATGAAGTGGCAAGGTAAACCTGTTTTCATTAGACACAGAACTCAGGACGAAATTGATGAGGCCAACAAGGTTGATGTTAAGTCCTTGAGAGACCCAGAAAAGGACGATGACCGTGTTAAGAAGCCTGAGTGGTTGGTCATGTTGGGTATTTGCACTCATTTGGGTTGTGTTCCTATTGGTGAAGCTGGTGATTTCGGTGGATGGTTCTGTCCTTGCCACGGTTCTCACTACGATATCTCTGGCAGAATCAGAAGAGGCCCAGCCCCCTTGAACTTGGAAATTCCCGCCTACGAATTCACTGATGACGAGACCTTGTTGATTGGTTAGATGATATTGTAACCTCTGAGTTTACATTATCTAACCAATTTCATGTACAAAACAAAATTATTTTACCATCATCGACCCTTGAATTGAAACAAGCAAGCATTTCAAGCATCATTTATATACTGCCAAATATAAGTATAATACATTCCGCTTTTTGATAACTGACATACTGCAAGAATTTGTGTAATTTATAGCTATAAAATATTATTTTTTTTCGAACTCAAAGGTTATCATTACCATCTAGGTGCTGTTGCAAGTCATCTGGAATGATCTGCCAAACGTCGCTCTCCCAGTTATTCTTAATCTTGTCTGTGGTTAACCCTTCGCACAATTGTTTAAGTTCGGTATCCTTGAACAAATCATTGAAATTACGTAACAGTTCATAAAACTTTTGTCCTATGGGCCCACTAGGTAAGTTTGATGGATTATAATCCTGAATATAATGGAGTCGGTAAAACACACTCCAATGTAATAAACTTTCCTTAGGAATTTGCCTATGCCGCCCAACATTTGGAACATACACTCTCTTCCACTGGCCTCTACTGTTCTCTATCTTGTATCCAAAGGGCAATAGTTCAATAAACCACCATAATAAAGCGATAATCCAAAGTTCGTTTCCGCGGCCGTCAAAGCGATCAATTGGCTCCGTTGGTAATTCCAAGTTTTCTTCCTCTGTGAATCTTTCATGTTCATTGTTCAGGCTAAACATTTTGAGAGATTTCAATTTCTTTGGAGTGAGACGGCTTGTAGCACGGCGGAACATTTCCATTTCTTGAGCTCTTTGCTCTATTACTGTCTTGGGTAGTCCTTCTTGTACAACATACCGCTTAACATAATCACTCATACTTTTTCTCCAGTGTCTTTGGGACCTCTCCATTTTTAAGGACAATGGATCATGATGACATGATAACAAGCTGGAGGTAACAGGGTGCTGTTCATTAAACTCGTGTATGGATCCTGGTTTGAACCTTGCACCAAACTTAATGGCTTCCAGCAAAATCCAACGCAATGAAATATCAGACAAATTCTGGCCATCTGTATCTGGGAGCCAACCCCCACCACAGTCTCCGTGGTTCCCTGGAAAGAACATTTCTATGATATCCTCGGAGGGAATGCTCCTCAATCTTGAACGTTTGTTTCTGTTGATAATTCCCTGTATAATTCTACTGACACTTGAGCTTTCAGTGCTATCCTGTACCATTCCTAATAGCGAAGATGCATCGGTAATCATTTCTCCATAATCATCCAGATATTCCTCGCATTCGTTATAGTCCAATTTAAACACTGAAGGAAAATAGCTGTAAGGCTCAAACAAAACCTGTTTAAACTTACTTCTTCTCTCGTCAATGCTCACAGCATGCCGCACATGCTGAACTATTGAGCTCCGAACAGTATACGGAAACAAATGGTCAATGACAATACCAACTGAGTTCACAGTATCCCAAAGTCCCATAAAGTGTACTTCTACGTCACTGCGAGAGAATGTGGCTTTAAAATCGTCCACCAAAGAGTTACTGGTCTCACTGGGCACTGGCTGACCAGCATTTTCCCAATTACAGTAAAGGTCCCAGGCCATTGACGACATTTCTTCCAAGCCCATGTTCAACAACCCCACTCTCTCGATCATTCCCCCGATAATTCTGGCAGTAAAACTCCCACGGCTATTTTGTAAAGAAACCTAGTTAGTAAATGTACAATGAATGTAATTTATAAGATGATAATAAAAGTTCTGTGTGTTTTACTCACCTAAACCCAATCAAGTAAATGCTATCTCCCCTTTTGTAGAATCTAACAAGAAAATTGTAGGCAGCAATGACGTGGTTTCTCAACGTGAAAGCAAAAAAGGAATCCAAGCGAGACATTAATTTACTAATCTTTGAGCTTGCAAAGTTGCCTTCCATTGGATTATCTGAATCGGCTTCAAAATTGATCCCGATCCCTGGTTGGTAGTAACACAATTGATTCGGATCGTCTTTATCCAACATTCTGAAGATCTTTAAGACATTAGAAAATGGCAGAAGACCAAACCCATTTCCAGTTCCATCAAGGCATAAGATTAAGTTTTTGGGTCCTGGGGGTGAACTATTCACAACGGGATTGAACGTTTGGTCCAGGTATATTTTACCGTTGTCAACAATAATTGGTCTGCCATCTGACTCATTGATGGCTTTAGTAAGCTCTTCATCTTGAATGACCTTGCTTGAACTCTCTTTCATTCTTTTACTCTCGTTGTTGTAAGAAGTATGGCACTCGTTTTCAAATAATGTGGGCGTGTAAATTTTGCTGCAAAAACTGATTGTGGTAAATTTAACACTCAGAGGAAATTGACTGCAAAAAATTCAGCTGCAAAAAATTCGATATCAAAATCGGTACCAAGAATAAATGAACTTTTAATATAGTTTATATTTCAAAGAGATCAACTTTGCGTTTTTTATATATTAGTGTTAAACTTTGGACTTAGTCACTTTCTTCTTCTCATTGTTAACACAATTTTTATTGTTGACATATTTGGGTGTGCTAATAGAGTAGATGTTCACAATCTTTCAAAAACAATTGTTTCTTTATGTTTGAGTTTACTAGCTGAGTTTTATATAAAAAGTGTTTGTATTCAATGAAAATTTTCAATTTATTTATTTATAAAGATGTAGTGCGTATAGGTGTTAGATGGGTGGGGGTCGTAGGAAGTAAGAAAAGAATATCTCACAAAGCATCTGTATTAAATAATGCTGTCATTCACAAAGGCTTATTTGATGAGTGTATAATTGATTGCTTCTAATTGGTGTATTGAAACAATTCCACTGAATTTATTATTTTGGTAATATTCATCCAAAGGTGCTATGATGTTGTAAACAATCTATGATGGCAATTAACGTTGTAAGAATTTCTTTATTATTGTTAAAAAAAAATTGTACTCTATGTATTCATGTAAGTATGTTGTTTGAAATTCCGTCAACACCATTAAACAATTGTGAAACATTATAGTTTTAAAATGTTGGATGCTATATAGTATATATATATATAAAAATTCTATTTTTTGTCAAAACCAACTAGTTAAGAGCTAAAAGGATACTGCCCACCATAGCTTTTGTTTCTGAACTAGTTTGAAAAACCCAAAATATGACCATGTGCACCACACATACAGCAAATGTTCTGTTTTATTTCTCTTTTACTAATATGTATACATTCAATATATACATTGTTTTTTCTGTTAATCGTGTTCTTTTTCAATCCTGCCTTCTGTTGGGCTTACTCGTCTTCTGGTATTTCTTCCTCCTATACACACCATTCAAGCCCGAATCAGGATATGCATATTAAAAAAGTTCTAGCTGCTGACTGAATTGTTTTTTTTTGTTTTTTTTCATTTGCCCCAGATGGATTTTAACGTTTAGTTTGCATAAGCAGCTCTTTAGATAGTCATCTACTGAAACGATTAGAGAGCTATATTAAATCATTATCTATATTAGTTTACACCAGAAGATTTTGAATAAATTTCAGTTTAATTTTAACTACAGGGTATTAAACTGCTTATTTTTGAGGGTTAAATTATGCTTAGAATAATTGAATTTCGAGACATATTCATTAGAAGTAACATAAGTATGTAAATTGATAACGACCTTGTAGCGTTGACTCTTTGGGATCTGTACATACTTTGAAGCTCGTCCTTGTATCAGTTTTTGGCAATAGTAAGACACAAGCAAGAAAGATAAAACTCATATTTAATTGTCTTTTTTTCAAGTAATCTCATTTGCGCCAACTATATTTATCCATGTTGCACAACTGCTAAATGTGCAAGTTGAATGTCATTTCGGAATACAGCTTTGTATTCATAAAAACTAAATTAAAGATAATTCAAGAATCTCTTAAGGCAATTCTAAATATTCTTATTCTTTTTATAGCGTTTGGTAAACCTTGCATACAAAAAGGTTAAAGCATTTTATCTGAATGTAGAAAGATGAATAAAAATTCAACTGAATGCAATTTAACTGAACATGGTACTAGCTGAATAAAGTGTTATTTATCTTATGCTCACAAACAAAACCCAAGATTTTTGCTCGTATATTCTCCTTAACTTTTATTGTGTTTATGAACTTTCTCTAAAAATATTGCATAGTTTATATGACACCTTATTAATTTTTTATTCATAGTATAAGTTTTTTGTCCATGGTACAACCTTTATTATTGATGTTGTAGTTTAATGCTTTATTCGCCTGATTTTTCTATTTTAACATTTATATATATACTCAATTAAGCAAAGCAATTGAACCCTATTTTTATATATCCCAAAATAGCTTCGAAGCTTTCAATTACAATTCAAACTACCTATAAATATATAAATATGTACATTTACGTGAAATATTCTATTTTATCTCTATCTTCTTATTGTTTTTATTGTACTTGCTAGTATTTCAAATGTTCCATATCTCTAAAAACGAATGTATATGTACTTTATTGTAGTGACTAATGCTTATGGTTTCTTCTGTATATTTTAATGATAAAGCAAATACAAAATTTCATCGTTGCTTTGTTTCTACTTTGATATCTCAAAAATTAGTTCTTACTTTCTTTTTTGTTAGAACTAAAGAACTGACCTACTCGTCATCAAATTTGTGGATTAGGTTGGCTAATGGACTTGACTACATAATCGAAATTTGAATAAAAAAATTATACCCAAATACCAGAAACACTAAGACTCTCAACAGGCTCGCGATAACTTATTTCAATAGTACATCAAATGAGTGGCTCAATTAAAAGAGCCTTAAACTGGGATCTTGGGTACGAGCAACAATTTATAGCTGTTAGCCCTATTGGTGATGAGGTAACATTGTACCAAACCAATCATGAAAAACATGGAATTGAGTCTAGCGGGGTCGTTAAAGTCAATAGCAAGTCAGGATTAGAGAATATTCAATGCTTTGCATATTCACTTATCAATAAGGGTATTACGGGAGTAGGATCCATAAATGGTAATATCTCGATTTTTGATATCTCGTCCCCCACGTCCTCAGTCTTATCATTACGACCAAAACAGAATAGGCCAAGTAACTCAATATCATTCAATAACTCAAACCTAGTGGCAGCAGGGTTTGACAAGGGAAGGCAGGATAGTTCCTTGCAAATCTGGGATATTCAACACTTTTCACGAAGTAGTACAAATGACCACATTAATAGACCAGTTTCCACGTATTTGCCTAATGAAGCCATTCTCTCCACTATATTCTATCCTGACCATAACAATGGCCTTCTTTGTGGCTCGTACAAATTCTTACGAGAAATTGATCTAAGGCTGGATCAGCCTGTGTTTCAAATGGCTACAAAGTATACATTAGGTCTAGCAATTGATCATTTTCAGCCATATTTATTTCAATCATATAGTGAAGATGGCTCACTAGTCGTGTGGGATCGCCGAAAGTTGAACATGCATTCTCATTTAAAGAACAAGAATGCTACATCTAATGTGATAAATGAGGCACCGGTGTTGCTGTTTAATAAACTTCTAAATGACACCTCATCAAGAAAAAACCAAAAACCTTGTGTTCGCTATTCTACAATAAGGCGAGGTGAGTTCTCTTCGGTATTCAATGGTGACTTAATTCGCAGGTGGCAAACGGGTGTTGTCCCAGCGTCGAGCACTTCGACTTTTCATGCTTCTGAAGTTTCTAGATTAAAATCAAACAGAGACATATCCACCTTGCAAAGTTTAACTCAGCAAGCGTCTCAGCTTTACAAACAAAATGAAGAATCGTTATTTGTATCACTTGTTCTAGATGTTAAAACGGACTATGAAAGAGTCATATCGTTTGATTATTCCTCGGATTTGCAATCAAACACTTCTACAAACTTTGTTTGTATGAGACAATCGGGCTCAGTGTTCAGAATGCCTGTGGTTGAGTGTGTTGAAGCATTTGACTTCAATTCTTATAACGAGTTTACTATATCTGGTCCTGGAGGGGCTATGTCAAAGTTTGTATATGACCGTGATCCCTATGTCCCTAACAATAAGACTAGCAGAAGCGCAATTCGTTTACTGAATAGTAGCAGTAATGAAGCGCCAAACTCTGGCATACATAATTCGTATCTTCAAGGAAATGATCTAAATACACAGGCTGATATCAATGGAAACCAGGCACTTCTTAAAGGCCATAAATCATCAACAGGGATGAACAAAGTGACCACAAATGATAACAGGCATTATATTCGTGATTATTCGGAGATGGAATCGACCGTTGATGATGAAAGCGTAGTTGCCAGATATGAAAACAATATTAACTTGAATATTTACCATAATGAGGACTACGAAGAAGACTTTATTCCCTTGAACAAATTCCTTGAAGCATCTGACATTATCAGCAATGACATATGCAGCACCATTAGAAAACGTGCCCTGTTGGGATACGGCGTGGATTGTGACGTCAATATAAGTTTATTAGAAAGCTTAGATGCTCTTGACAACCAGTTATTTTTGAGAAATACTTGGAAGTGGCTAAGCTTGGCCAAAAAATCTTTGGTAAAAGGAACTATGATATCCGAGGGTCTTGATTTAGGGTATCAAGGCGTGTTGGGCATTTGGAAAGGCATTGAAGAACTTAATGGTCAAAATCGGAAACCCACAAACACTACCACTTTTGGCCTGCAGAAGAAGGACCCGGCTCCTATAACTGATGCATGGTTCTCTAATGCAGTCAAATCTATAGTCTCATCCAAAGGCAAAAAAACCGCTGGTATAACTATTCCTGGTAATAGCGAGCGTAAGGCACAAAGAAAGCTCTGCTTAATTGTATCTGGTTGGTACTTGACTGATTCTGAATTTGAAGAGAAGCTCAATATTTTGGTTTCCATGGGGCAAATTGAAAAGGCTGCTGGTTGGGCAGTATTCCATGGTGATGTCGCTAAAGCTATTGAAATATTGGCAAATGCCAAAAAAGAGCGTTTACGCTTGATATCAACTGCCGTTGCGGGCTATCTAGCTTACAAGAACTCCGACGTAAATAGTCCTTGGAAAGATCAGTGTCGAAAAATGGCTTCAGAGTTGGATAATCCATATCTTCGAGCAATATTTGCATTTATAGCTGACAATGACTGGTGGGACGTTTTAGATGAACACTCCTTGCCATTGCGTGAACGACTCGGAGTAGCTCTCCGCTTTTTATCTGACAAAGATTTGAGTGTTTATTTGAATCGTGTTGGTGATAGCGTGGTAAACAAAGGAGAGCTCGAAGGATTGATACTAACGGGAATCACACCCAAAGGAATTGACTTGCTACAGAGTTTTGTGGACCGCACTAGTGATGTTCAAACTGCCACATTAATCTCTGCATTTGGATGTCCTCGGTATTTTACAGATGCTCGTGTCAAACACTGGGTTGACTGTTACCGCAACTTGCTCAATAGCTGGGGTATGTTTAGTGTTCGTGCCCGTTTTGATGTAGCCCGTACAAAACTTTCGAAAACCACCACAGGAACAACTACTCTCAAAGCTACCCCCAAGCAGGTTTACCTACAATGTCTTCGTTGCAATAAAAACATTTCCAAGCATAAGGGATCACATGCCTTGAATCCTAGTAGTGGGGGTAACATCAACAATACTCAAGTCATATTGAAACAATTCAACAAACTAAGCACGCATGGCCACAAACAAGCTGCCAATGAAGACATTGTTGCGTGTCCTCATTGTGCAGCACCCTTACCTCGATGTTCGATATGTCTTCTCACCCTCGGTACTCCTCTTCCATTAGAGCCGGCTGCAAAATTGGATGAGAGCACGTTGACAAACAAGATCGAAAATCGCTTTAGAGAATGGTTCAGTTTCTGTTTAAGCTGCAACCACGGTTGCCACGCTCGTCATGCCGAAGAGTGGTTCTCTAAGCACTATGTCTGTCCTGTTCCAGACTGCAACTGTCGTTGCAATAGCAAGTAGTTCTTATTATGGCTGCAAATATTTGCAACCTTCAACGGTATACGTTACACTGTATGTATCTATATGCAGGTTTTGAATGGCCTGTATACGGCTTTTGTTTGTGTGTTTTTTTCAGTAAGCTTGGGTCGACAGATCAAGACCTATTTCTTCAAAATAAGTAGGCGTATATAGTGAAGCCAATCCCAATACGAATCTCACAATTTTTGGTAACGGTAAAGCTTTACTTATTGAGCAGAATCAACCAATAACGCAAATAGCTGCTCTTTCTACTGTTGGTGGACCGAGGACATTTGTTGTCATTATTTGTCCACTTGTGGTTTTAAGCTGATCTGTGTGAACCAGTGGAGCATATCACAGCCAGATAGCCGGAAAGGAACAATATTTACATAAACGAAGTCCACTACGAGTCTGGCTAAAGTAACTTTTTTTTTAGTTGATTAGTTTCATTTAGCTTAAGTGGCGCAACCTTTGTTCAAGATGTCTCAACACAAGAGTGAGGGTGTCTTGATAGATATCAAGGGTAAGATTGATAGAGAGCGAAAACTTATCCAAGGTTTCCAAAGTTTAAAGAAAAATACCAACAATGCGGAGGTAATTCAAAGGTGCAATACCCAAATTAGGGAAACCCAGTCTAATATTGACTATCTCACTGAAACTTTAGCAAAAGTTTCAATGCAGCAGTCTTCAAATCCTCTGGAGAAAAATGATGAGCTGCTCCAGGCAAGCAAACCTGCCTATTCAAGGTTTGATTTAGTAAAATATGACTGCCCATCGTTGGGTCACAAGATTCAGCATATGTTGCAGCAATTACAGTTCAAGTTACAAGTTGAAAATCAATACCGGGAAGCAAATGAAAAAATCTCACATTTGTATTTGTTAGATGGCGATAAATCTTCAAGTAATGCAGCCGAAGGAGGGCGCGTTGAAAGTGATCAGCGTATTCATTTGCTAAACAAGGCGCTAAGAAAATATCATAACATGCATGTCGATGCGGAGGATGTAACTCGCGACCTTGAAATTTTGAGTACTCCAAAGCATGCGAGAAAACCTCTCAATGGAAAATTGACTATAAGCGTCACTTGTATCAGAGATATAGACCATACTGCTTCTCCGATGTTTGCCAAACGACCAGAATCTTTTGTTTGTATCAAAATAGACGACGTGGAAAGGGCGAGAACCCGTGTTTCGAGGACTGGAAAATGGAATGAAGAGTTCAATATTGATGTGGATAAGGGAAATGAACTAGAGTTGACTGTTTATGATAAGGGTTCAACAAATTTGATTCCGGTTGCAGTTAATTGGATACTACTCTCCGATGTTACAGAAGAAATTCGTAAGAGAAAAGTTGCAAATGAACTTGGTTCGAGCGGCTGGCTTTCTGCTTCCAATCTTTCAAACTCTGAAAGCGCAGGTGTATATGGCACTAAAAGTAACGAGTCTAACCATCCTGGCCCAGTACCAGCAGTCACTCCAAACCTGATCTCGACACCTTCCCCAACAAATCCTGCTACTGGATCCCCACAGGAACAAAGAATTCAAATAAACACCTGGTTGAGTATGGAACCCGTTGGTCAAATTTTGGTGAGCATGAGTTTTGAAAAAACCAACCGACAGGGTAAGGAATTTATGGGTGCTCTTGGCCGTCATGGGGCCATCCGCCAGAAGAAGGAAGAAGTATTTGAACAATATGGACATCAATTTGTTCAGAAACAGTTTTACAATATTATGTGTTGTGCCCTATGTGGTGAGTTTTTGCGTTATACTGGTTACCAGTGCCAAGACTGTAAGTTTCTTTGTCACAAAAAATGCTATCAAAAGGTTGTTACAAAATGCATTTCTAAATCAAGCACAGATGATGATGATTCATCCAAATTGAACCATCGCATACCTCATAGATTTGAGCCTATCGCAAACCGTGGTACTAAATGGTGCTGCCATTGTGGTTACATTTTACCTTGGGGTCGCAAAAACGTCCGTAAGTGTAATGAGTGTGGAGTTATGTGTCATGCACAATGCATTCATCTCGTTCCTGATTTCTGTGGTATGTCTATGCAAATGGCAAACAAGATTTTGATGACCATAAAGTCTACAAAGACTCCAGTGAAATCAAAGAAATCATTTGGTCCTCCTTTGGAACTCCCAGCTTTGCCTTCGCCACAAGAATATACACAAACTTTTGAAAAGGAGCTGTCTTTCCCACCAACAATTGTTATCACAAATTCAGATGATACTGAGGATTCTAAATCAGAATCATTTTCAGACGACGAACCAGATAATAACTTCAACCCTAAATTACCTACAGAAATCACTAACCAACCTCAAGACCCTGTGCTGTCACCATACAATAATAATAACAGGCGAGCACACCATCGGTCTTCTATGGTTGATAGTGAACCTATGCAACAAGAAGATATACAAAATAAAAATCATGAACAAAATCAGCATGTCCAAAACCACAGGCAAGATAATTTTTATCCAAATGATCATCATTTATATGATCAAAGCTTTGTACCAGAAGCCCCAGAAGAAATTGGCAATGAATACGAACCAGTTAACCCATTTACCAACGAAATACAGGATGATAAAGAAGAAACTTTCCGCAACTTCAATTACGAAAACGCTAATACAAGGCAGCAAATTGCTCCGGATATTCTTCCAAGCATCGAACTAGACTCCACTCAAGTTACAGAAGATCACCAAATTACTTCACCAACGGCACAAGCCAGTAAAGTATCCCCTCGCAAATCAAAGCGTCGCAGAAGAAAAGTTGGCTTGGACGATTTTCAATTTTTGGCTGTATTGGGTAAAGGTAACTTTGGTAAGGTCATGTTGGCTGAATCTAGACATACTCTGAGTCTCTGTGCTATTAAAGTTTTGAAGAAAGACTTTATTGTTGAAAATGATGAAGCTGATAGTGTCAAGTCTGAAAAACGTGTTTTCTTAACGGCAAATAGGGAAAAACATCCATTTTTGCTTAACTTGCATTGCTGCTTCCAGACTGAAAATCGTATATATTTTGTGATGGAATATATATCCGGTGGTGATTTAATGTGGCATATTCAAAAGTCTCGCTTTTCAGCAAAGAGAGCGAAGTTTTATGCTTGTGAGGTATTATTGGGTTTAAAATACTTTCACGACAATGATATTGTATATCGTGATTTGAAGTTGGATAACATTTTGTTGACAACTAAAGGACATATTAAGATCGGAGATTATGGTTTGTGTAAAGAAAACATGGGTTATCAAAAAACTACTGGCACCTTTTGTGGTACTCCGGAGTTCATGGCTCCCGAAATCATATCAGGCAAACAGTATGATAGGGCAGTCGATTGGTGGGCATTTGGTGTTTTATTGTTTCAAATGCTTTTATGCCAATCACCCTTTAAAGGTGATGATGAAGATGAAATATTTAACGCTATTGAACATGATGATGTTAGATATCCAATCAGTATGCCACGCCAAACTGTCTTAGTTTTACAAGCTTTATTAACTAAGGATCCTTCCAGTCGTCTTGGAAGCAGTGAACGTGATGCAGAGGAAATTATGGAACATCCATACTTTCAGGATGTCATATTTGATGACGTTTTGAACTGCCGTATTCCAGCACCTTACTTACCTGAGATCACCTCTGAACATGATTATTCAAACTTTGATCAGGAATTTACGTCTGAAACGCCTAGGTTGACTCCTGTTGAAACTGTGCTTACTTCAGAGATGCAAGAACAATTCCGTGGCTTCTCCCACATTTCAGACAACGCTTCTATTTGATTACACTACAGTTATCAGGCGCAATAGACAATTGTATGTTTCCCTTACAACCTTTAGATTAATAAAATGTATTATGTATTGTACATTATCCTCGTAAGCTTTAAATGAAGTTTGTTTTATAGAATCCAAAAAAGGAATGAATGAAAGCAATTGAAAGTTTTATTTGAAAAACTTATTGCAGTGCAAGTGGTCTCTATAATGATATTTTAGCTGCTCGCGGTGCTACACAATAGTGCAACAGCGTGAATGGTGATGGCCTTCTTTTTCTCTGATCTCGTTTTGGGCAATTTTTCGGCTTCTACGATTTAAAAGTCGCACTGTATTGCTAATGTAAGTCGTGGTACATGCTCCGTTAGTATATACAGATTCAGAAGGTGGTGTGGATCGAACCTGTTTTATGCTTTCAGAACTAGAAATCTCCAGCTGGGTAGTATTTTTCAGTTGAGTTTTAGTTATATTTGTTAGTAAATTACTGTTATCCAGTTGGGTTTTAGTGGTATCCGTCTGAGAATTGCTAGAATCCAGTGTGGTCTTAGTTACGTTCATTTTGATGTCTCTGGGTATAGGAGTACTGACTGGAATCAATGTTTCTTCGGTATTTAGTTTCTTTGTGCCTGTGAAGCAAGAGTTTTTGCTAGCCCTTTTCTCTAATAATAACTTTACCAATGGCTGAAATGCCTCCTCCACAGATAAACCTAATTTTGCAGAAGACTCTATAAAAGATTCTGCACCCATATGAGATGCAAGTTTGACCCCATCATCATAGGAAACCTGGCGCTCTTCTGAATCTGATTTCGTAGCCACAAGTACAATTGGAGGACGATCATGTCGCACATGGCTTACTTTTTCATAAATGTCTGTAACCGCATGAAATGATTCAATACTCGAAACAGAATAAACGAAAAGGACGCACATGGCGTTCAAAATCTGTGTCTTTCTCGTCTGTGAGTGATAGTCATTGTAATTGGATGTGTCGAGAATAGTGATTTCGTTATAGGTATCTCCAGCTGTGATCACCTTAGCGTATAGCTCTTCGATCCCAGGATCTATATCACTAACGAACTTTCCTTGCAAATAGCTTGAAATAAGAGAAGACTTGCCGCTTTTGTCATCTCCCAAAACTATTATATCAAAGCAGTCTTCCAAGGAGCGTAAGCTATTAGTTACCGTCATGGAGAAAATATATATATATATATTCTAGTGCTTGCCTTGTAGCTTTATGACTGATTATAACTGTGTCTTTTCACGACTAAATCTCTATTTACAGCTTTGGATGACCTCAGCTCTGGTCTAGGTCAATAAAATACTATAATTGTTGAAAAAAGTCCTTTTTTAAATCCACTGCTTTTGAGGATATGTCTAGATGTATTTAAAGGTGTAAGTCACTCGGACTTGGGAAGCTACAATGGCAACAGATTGCAATGACTACAAAAAAGAAATTAGCGAGACGTTTTAATCAAAAAGAATGAGATAAAAAAAGGTATCGCTTACACATGTTTGGATCCTCGGCATGTTTGGATATATTGTTTTGATGCCAATATTCCGCTCCCATACATAGATACTCCTTAATTTTGGAAATGGTTCCCCTGATTATCATTATATTCATGCTTACACTTTCGATACGTGATGGAATCCTGCAACATGACCGTTGAAAAAAAATATAAAAAAAAATTCTTCATAACCGCAGCTGCGTGTCTCGGAATTGCTATAAATAAACAAAAAGGTACATAGCGTTTAAAAGTGGAATGGAATGTATAGTAAAATGATAATTTATAGTGTAAATGAGCTGATTATATACATATTTAAGAATAATCTTCATCATCGGAATCCAAATACTGAGAGTAATCGTCAACAGATGCAAATACAGGCAAGTTTTTGAGTTTAGGCTTTTTTGACTTTTTATTTTCGTCTTCAGACTTGGAGCGTTTCTTAGAGTTGGAAGATTTCTTTGAGATTTCTTCATCCAGGACTTCTGATTCGAGATCGCCTAACATTTTAATCTCGACCTCGGAGTCATTAAGTTCGTCTTCATCGTTGATTCCGAACATTCCCTTCTCTTCCTCATCAAATGCTTCTTCATCTTCTTCATCTTCTGGTGCTGTCTTAGTTTTACTTTCTGTAATTTTTTGCTCTTCTATATCACCTGCTTCTTTTTCCTCCTCCTCCTCCTCCTCCTCCTCCTCTTCTCCTTCTTCTTCTTCCTCTTCCTCTTCTTCTTCTTCTTTTTCTCCATCATCAATTTCACCATCGCTCATATCAGAGAAATCACCTTCGGAGAAATCAGAAAATCCTCCTTCATCCAGTACATCTTCCACCTCAGGTCTGGACTTGACCAAAGCCTGCCAGATTTCGTCATCAGCCTTCTCTTCGGCTTCTTCTTCATCCATGCTCTCTAATTCTGGCACTGCATCCTTTGTCTTTAACTTGTTTTGCTTAGAAATAAAGTACTGGTGAAAAAACTGTTCATCGGGCTTAATCTCACTAACTTTCATATTCAACCAATTCTCAGTATTGGCTGGAATTTCTGTATTTGTCACATTGGTGGCCTTCACCAATAAAGAACCGGTGTGTGCACCGCCCAAAGGCTGCATAATTGAGGATCCCTTAGTTAAAGGCTTTTGCTTAGCATTCTTGTAAACGAATCTGTCTAAAAAGTGTGACAATGTAAACAAGCCTAAGTCAGGCTTTGGCTGTTGCAGTCCTTCAAGAAGAGATTGTGCATAAATTGCAATAGTAGGATGGTAATGACAAAGGAACTTGTTGATTTCCCACATTGAGGACTTGTCGGCATTAGCAAACTTAGGGTCACGCTTGCGACTATCGTACTCTCCAGAATCACCTTCCCTCTTTTCAGCTACTGACGAATCTTCAGCATCAGATTCAGGGTCTGGTCTTGACGCAATCTCAACCATCAAATCTTGAATCTGCGGGTAAGTCTTCGATAATTCCATCAACAAGTACAACATTCCAGAAATGGCACCTACATTAATCCAATGGCAACATACCTGTAAAATTCTTTTAACAAAAGCCAATACTCTAGGAACATTCTGAGAATCATTCTTCAAAGACTTAAACAACAAGTTCAAGTATATACCTTGTTTAGAAGATTGCACTAATCTTGGGTCTAATAATGATTCGTATAATGTCTTGTAGTACCTATCGGTATCCAACTTTTGTTGTGTGATGATATGGTTAATCAAAACCAAAGATTGAATAGAAGTATTAAAGTTGGTTGAATGCGTGATTTTAAACAAAGTGTCCAAATGCTTTTGAAATACTTCGTTTGGCAAATTAGAAAAAGGGAAAGCACGATTCAAACCTGTTAACAAGGCTGAAAACAATCTAGTGTTCTTCTCTTCGATAATTTCATTTTCAGTCTTTTCCTGGACCTTAACTGACTTTCCTCCCTTTTTACCCTTTTTGAAATTTTTGCGGTTGTTCTTGCGGCCTTTCTCAGACTTGCCCAATGTCTTATCTTCCTTTTTGTCGCCATTGTAAGCATCATTTTCCACTAAAACTTTTTCAAAGAGGGCAAAATAAGTTTTTACCAATGAATTTGCCAACTCTTCCTCGGGTCTAGTCAAAATGGTTTGATTCAAGGTAGTTATAGAATAGTATTTTGCATGATAATCACTATTGCTCTTGAAAATGATATCGATAACCGATTCTGCAACAATTTTCTTCATAGCAGGATGGGCTTGCTCTAACTTCAAGATTTGATACGAAGCCTTTGAGGCGACTTTGTTATCAGTATCACCCAATTTATTAACTCCTAATCTCAATAAATTAGCCTCTTGTTCTGGTTTAGCCTTCAATAAATCAAAAATATGGGAAAGAACATTCATTCTAACATGGAGAATGGGGTCATGAGATAAAAGCTCTAAAACTGAAATAAATTTAAAATAAGTCTTTTTCAAATAATCCTCGAAATAATAGACTGCTAATTGAACATCTGATAAATTTTTGGTCAAGGGTTGCTTTTCGAATGAAACGAGCTTTCTGTCTGGTAAAACACCATTGAGTAGTAAATCCTTCAAAGCATTGATAGATTGCAATGCAGCTGTTCTAGATTTCTTTTCACAGTAGTATAAAAGGGTATCAATAGCCTTCATATTGTGCAATGGTGCTTCCTGAATCAATAAGGTCAATGCAGAAATTTTATCATTTAACGTACCATCTGTTAATATTTGTGACAAAAACTTTTTCTGAGAGTTGTTTGATGAAAACTCTTCCAAGTAAGTTTTATTTTCCTTCTCAATAACTGCCTGAGCTCTCTCCAACAATCTTTCTCTAGCAAATCTGTCCAATTGCTCTGGGTTTTCAACTGTTTCAGTAATTGCATTGTACCAATCTGTGCGATTGGGTACTACTAATTTGGTACTTGTAACTGATGAAATATCAACAACTTTGTCTGAATCCTGCTCCCTCGGCTTAGGCTCTCTCTTTTCTTTTTTATTGTTTACAACCTTTTCTTTCACCTGAACTTCATCTTCTGATTCTGATTCTGATTCTGATTCTGATTCTGACTCAAGGCTCTCTTCCTCGGCTGGTTTATTGGGGTTTGATATTTCCTCTTCTTCTTCTTCTTCTTCTTCTTCTTCTTCTTCTTCTTCTTCTTCTTCTTCATCTTCCTCTTTACTCTCAACTAATTCAGGTATATCATCATCTTCTACCACAACAACTTCACCATCACCCAAACCAATTCCCTTCATGAATTGAGTTAAGTCATTTCCAAATGACTTATCAAGCTTGCTGTTGGTGTCATGAAACTCCTGCTCGCTCTCATCCCCATCATCAATGCCTTGTAGCATAGCTAAATCTTCTTCTGTAGCACCCAACTCCAATGCTTCACGGCGCAAAACTTCTTCTTCTGATTGAGAAGCACCACTATCATTCTTCAAAGGCTTTTCTTCTTTTATAGACTTACCATTCTTGGAACTATCTTTCTTATTATCTTTCTTGAAACTATCTTTCTTGTTCTTTTCACTTTCACTCCTTGAATTATTCTTCTTGTTATCGTCCTTACCAGACCTCTCATTCTTTTCATTCTTCTTTTCACCCTTTTTATTCTTAGACTTCTGTTGGCTTAACTTGCTTGAGATTTTGTCCTTTAAGGAAGTCAAACTTAAGTTTGAGGTATCCATCATGGGCTGGAGAATTGTTAATACCTCTGAACTTTATTCCACACTACTTTAGAGGATACTTTGCAGCTATTCAAACTGCGATGCTCATCTTAAAAAAATTACTTGAAAATTCATAGAGCACCGGTCATGTGACTTAAACTAACGAGAATGATTGTGGGGGTACTAGTTTACAATTTAAAAGTTAAACCTATACTTCATAATCCAGTTCTCATTATTTGCTGTTATTATCAATAAGCATCAAAAAATTTGATTGACCTCCCTCTTTAAATACAATCTGAATAGAGATACTTCACAGGATAGACATTATGCTGTGTGAAATCCATACCGCAATACTTTAAGAAACTATAATACGTTTTATTGCTGTACATCTATCTAATAGCAAAAGACTAAATAGAAAGAGATCGGGCTGTGCTAGTTTTGTCATTAGTTCATTTCAGAATATAGAATTATGGCTGAGCATTTAGTAATTAATGATGTTCTACGGCAAGAATTAGTATTGAAACTTGGTTTCTGAAAACATTTATTTACTTTCTAAAGATAAAGAAAACTTGTGAAAGTTTATAAAATGAAAAACACATTTTATTAAATCGAATAGTCAATCGAACTTTTTATTCGAAAATATATACTTGGGCCAAATTTTAGTTTAATAATGTAAAAAAGAATATCACATCAATTATATTTATAGGACTATAATAGAATCTAATTATTGTCAAAAGGCTATAATTAAACAAACTCTTCGAAGATTGTTTATTTTCAACAGCTTTTAAATCGGGAGCTTGTTGTATTTAAGGATTAAAAAGTCTTAAAAAAGACCTCTAGGTTTCTGCATTCTGTGCAAAATTGTTATTTAAAAAAATTGAAATAATTTTGCACCCAAAAAACTAAAATGCTAGAGCTTTGGTTAGTCCAAAATAGAAATACGTAAAAAAAACTTCTCTTTTTCAGACTGTTTTGTGGGAAACCGCTTCTTCCAGTTAAGAAATTATCAAGCTCATTTAAAAAAGCTACTTAATAAGGAAATTCTTTACCTCTTAATCCATGATTCTAATTTTTAATAGTATACTCAGGACATATTTAAATGGACAAAACAGAAACTCAACAGCTACAAAAAAGTACATTTAAACGACCAAATGATTGATTTAAGATGTTTTATTTACATATATATATAGAGTTCAAATTGTATTTTTGTAAATAATTGTCTTGAGAGATAAAATATTGGCTTGCCAGGTTTTCTGAAATTTCCATTACCAGGCTTGTGAAAAGAGGCTATCAAGCAAGTGCAGAATAATCACATTTTTTTAATTTATTTTTTGTAGTTGATTCATTTTTCGAGAAATGGGTAAGGGAAATTAGACTTTCATTGTAATTTACTTAGCTTTATAAAGAGTTGAAATTCCTATATTTTTTCAAGAACAACTAAATAAATAAGTACCAATATAAATAGTTATTAACCATTAGAACATAGTAAAGAATATGAAATAACTTTGGTGGCTAGATGGATGGGGAATCTCATTAGAATAAGTTTTCTCAAAATAGCATGATAATTCCTTTTGCAGAGCCTTATTGTGAATATTGTAATTTGTTAGTAGCTTGCACCTTTGTTCGATTTACATGTTGCATCTGTATCGTATAGCAAAATTACACGAAAAGAGTTGACTATCGTGAATTTTGTTTTTGTATAAAAAGGAGAGAAATGTTCTAAAGCCGGTCGAGGCGGAACATTTTCTACAACATTAACAGGTACCATTATGAATCAAAAGTTTTGAAATATATAGTTGGCAGGTTGAGTTTGACGAAATATTAAATTATAAAGAAAGTGTAGTTGCGTTGAAAAGTGCGCGAAACCCAACCGCTTAAAAGTTTAAATTAAAATTATAAGTTTCAATGAGTATATTGAGAACAAAAACTAGTAGTAAAGAGAAATTAAGTTTATTCTTTTCGTGAATAATAAAGAAATCTTAAAAATTAGCATTTTATAAGTGTGATAATATAATGTAAATATCTAATTAGCATGTAGTCTGTGTAATAAATATGCTTTTATCTTATTTCCGATAGCTTTGTGTACAAGCTTGTACTTTAAAGGAGCAAGAGTTCAAGGCCCCAAAGTTGAAAAGAAAAAAAATAAAAGGTCAGTTACTTAGGTAAGAAATCTAAGTATAAAGTACCAGTATCTTGATTCTGTCAAAACTAGATGAGAAATATTGAAAAGGAAAGGATAATACGCAATAATTTCATCCAAGTTCTATTACTATGAACCAGGTAACTAAGTTTTTCTTAATTTTTAGCACAAGGAAACTACTTTAAATATTTAGTTAATATATTTTCAATCGTGAAGTGATAAAATGCTTTTCCAAATTATAAATACCCATAATATTTAATGTAGTTGATAAAATTAATTAGTAGATATGGAGCTATAAATCTTTCAGTAAAATCCGATATGGTGTAACGGCTAGCACAGTTCGCTCTCACCGAGCAGACCCGGGTTCGACTCCCGGTATCGGAGTATATTTATTTTTTTTAAATTTTTGCTGGCAAAATATGTTTCAGGAATTTAGTCCATAAATCTTGAGTACTTTAGATTTGAATAGATGATTACTTCCACGTCTCACATTGACTAGGTTTTAAAACAAATGATACTACCCAGCTATCTCGGAAAAAATTGAGGCCCTTTTTTTATCTCGGAAAAACTAGAAAGTATCATCACCCGACTCATATACTATGTCCTCACCTGCTTCTCTCTACAATATTATCACAATATATTATATTTTAAAGACATTGCATTCTAACCAACTAATTGTCTTTGAAACTTTTATATGATTTCTGAGAGCCACAAAGACATTGAAAAGTGGCCACTGGCTGGTTCCACAGATATTAGATCGATTAACTCGTTTGACGAACCATGCAAATACATTTTATCTAAACGGAGTTTAGGAGCCGGGTCATACTCAGCCGTCTTTGAATGCAAAAACAAGCTTACGGGGCTGCATTACGCGGCTAAAATGTATTCAAAGAGGCTAGTTTATGGTCTAGAAAACATGCTTCAGAATGAGTTTGAAGTATTAAAGAAAGTTTCAATGAACCATCCCAACATTTTGACTATGGTCGATTGGTTTGAAACTAAAGAATATTTATTCTTGGTGACGGATTTGGCCCTTGGTGGTGAGCTTTTTGACATGATTGTAAATAGCCCAACGCAAAACTTAACTGAAGCTAGAACACGGGAAATAACCAAAAAGTTGGTATCAGCAGTGTGCTATCTTCATAGAAACAAAATCGTTCACCGTGATTTGAAGGCAGAAAATTTGTTATTCCAATACAAGAATGCCAATTCGAACTTGCCTTCCTCGAATGAGATCCTAATCGCAGACTTTGGCATATCTAGAATCTTAGGACAAAATGAAAAACTTCACGACATTTGTGGTACATTAAGTTATATGGCACCCGAGTACTTTGATAAGTCTATAGGCCACGATTACTTGGTTGATACATGGGCCATTGGGGTTATAGTCTACTTTTGCTTGTGTGGCTATATGCCTTTTGATTGCGAAACCGACCAAGAAACCAAACATGCCATAAAAACTGCCGATTACATGTATGAGCCTCTACAATATTGGAACCACATATCCCCCGAAGCAAAGGATTTTATAGATTGTTGTTTCGCCATTGATCCAGAAAAGCGAGCCACAACTCAACAACTTTCAAAACATCCATTTCTAAAGCAAAAATCATCCACCAGCATTATGTCTTTAGCGGCTATAAAGAGATCTTTTAGCTCTCAAAACATATTTAAGGATCCAAACCTTGAGCAACGTTCACCTCACCAACGATCAGAAGCACATATTTTACCCCATCAAAGATCAGAAACAAACCTTTCTCGCCTGCCATTACGATCAAACTCTTTGGCTAGTTTCCTGTCTATGCTAATTCTGAAGCTTTCGTCTCTTGAAAAGTCGAGAAACAACTCCTTAGGCGAAGGTGCTACTCTGAGAGGTGCATGCTGCGAATCGCCAAACCAGGTTTCACGTTTTACAACTCCCCTAGACTCAAGAACGATCTCTAGGGAGACTTCTGTTGACAATGTTCTGACTCGAGTTACTACAAACAATTCTATAAAGCTATCAATGGCCAAAGATGGTGTCAATAGTAATGTAAATTTTTTTATATGAAGGTGAATAATGGGTAAAAAAATCTGTCGTGATGAACGAAAAAAAAAGAACTTGGTCGTAGTTGTAAACCCTTAATATAATAGTATCATATTGATACACATTTAGACCATCCTTTCGAGACAGGATAAGCAAAAGATCCAGTAATTGATCATATTGTGAGTTTGACTTGGTCCTGATATATCTGAGGTTTCTCTATTTTTAAAGAGATATACATGTTGTGTGAATATACAACATCTTGTGACTAAATTGTTTACATTGCCGATTCATATACCCCAGATTTCGAGATAGTATTCATCAATGAACAATCATGAAAGTCACCAAGGAGATAGGTCGCATATAAGAGGTAGTGCGAACTTCCAGGTTTCTTACTTTGATCATACAAAACCGCGCGAAGAGCGCGAATATACAGAAATATACCCAGATTTAGATATACAAGAGCAGCTAAGAGTTTTCTTGAACAAAGATGATAGAATCAAGTACGAGGAAGCAACGCATAGTAAGAATGCTGCTAGTTACCAACCTACAGATTTGAAGAAACCGTCATTTAGAACCATACCAGATTTTCGCTTGCGTGATAGTCAGGTTAAGTTTTCTAAGGCTATTACTGAGTATGGGTTCCAGGAGCCTAGCAGAGTGCAGAGCAAACAAATATCAGATTCATATATTAGGCCTTTTCAGCTACCGTATGAGTCGTTTCCCGGAACTGGTGATAATACGATTGACACTATTGAAAAGCTTTTGGAACTTAAAAAAAGCCAAGTGGAATATGATATGGATGAGCAGGACTACTTATACTTGCAAAATCGAAACGAGAAACCCGAGCACATAATAAAAATTACACCGGAAGTTTTCGAAATTCTAATATCTACCTTGGAAAATGAATGGGATAAGTTGGAGCATCGGATAAATTCGATTTTGAGCAATGGGGGCCAAGGGATCGATAGAATGAACGAAGACCCAAACAGAATGCTCACGCTTGATCTGGCTACGAGCAATGAGAAATATGGCAATGATGATGGTATCGTGCCGGGCTCCATATATGACCAGAAATGTGCAGTATGCAATGATCTGGATTGTGATAATTCAAATGCAATTGTATTTTGTGATGGTTGTGATATTGCAGTGCACCAGGAGTGCTATGGGATAGCGTTCATCCCCGAAGGTCAATGGCTATGCCGCAAATGTATGATTAATAGAAACACGGAGACTGAGTGTGTATTTTGCCCCAGTAAGACTGGTGCATTCAAACAGTTGGACAATAGCTTATGGAGTCATGTAATATGTGCACTATGGATTAATGAGTTATATTTTGCCAATCCCGTTTATATGGAGCCAATTGAAGGGATGGAGCTGATTCCCAAGAGCCGTTGGAAATTGACGTGCTATATTTGCAAACAGAAAATGGGAGCATGTATCCAGTGCTCCAACCGCAATTGTTTTCAAGCGTACCATGTAACATGTGCCAAACGAGCAGGTCTCTATATGGAGTTTACTAAGGGAATACAAGGTGCCCTTGTCAATAAACTTACGCTTAAAACTTTTTGCGACCGGCATATTCCTAGCAACTGGAACACGAATGAAAATATTTCAGTGGGTATTCAAAAGACCCGTTTGTTCTTTCGTGACAGTAAAATTCTAGATGAGCAGAACGCCAAGTTGAGCAACAACCGCAAGACAGCCAACAAGTTGAGTATATTCAAGTGGAAAACTGATAACAATACTCCGATTGCACCCAAACTATTTAGTGACGTTCTATTTCGGATAATGATGGAATTGAAAGTGGAAAATCTGGTGAGCCTCCCCAGCCAGCAAAACTTTGAACTCAAGGAATTGCTGGTAGTTCCTAACCGACCTCAAGAAACAGTATGGGAAGAAGTACGTGGAATAAGTGATGATATATGCCGTTACTGGTGTCTCAAGCGAGAGCTGAAACGTGGGGCACCGCTTGTGCGCAAAAATAATAACTTAATGGCAACGAGCTCCATATTGTACAATACCACTAGTGAGAGCAGTGGAGTGCTAGATGTCCATGCGGGCAATCAACAAGAGCAAACACAAGAGATACAAGAAAAGCTTGAGTTTGCGAAATTATTGGTGTCGGACTTAGATAAAGTTATTCAAATGAATCAGCGTATGTTAGAACGACAGATGGTAATGGAGCAAATCGAAGCTACCGATTGGCAAACAATTAAGACGGTATATTTTTCCGTGAACAAAGTTATAGATCATTTTCTTGATACTTTTTTTGCAAAATTCGATCCATATCAAGTGATTCGTAATTACAGAGGTGGCAAAAAGGGAGGAATAAGCATGAATGATATTGTAGCTAAAAACACACAATTAGGTTACACATCTATTCGTGAGTTTCAGGCAGATACAGAGGCATTTTACGCTTCCGTCAAGAGCAATCACAAATATACTCACCCTATTTATCGAGCTACCAAAAAGTGGTACCGAGAGTTTAAGCAATACCTTCCAGAGATATATGCATGTGAGAGACAGGTGCTAGAAAACCAACGAATCCGGCATTTGGACGTTCCGTTTATAGAGGTTCATGGCGATCAGATACAATTTAAACGTCATGATGCGCGGAGCACTATGGAAAAGTACGATTTGAGCGAGATTGAAGAGCACGATCTCCAAATATTAGATAGCCCCGAGAATCGAGCGATCTTGGACAACCTTCTTGCCGGAAGCGTATTATAAGACGTAGGAAAATTTCGGCATATATGATATCGGATAATAAAAAGTTTATGTTTGACAGTGAAAAAGCGGTACAAAAGTATTCATGCTAATAATATGTAGTAGTGACGATATAACTGTAACTTTTGAAGGTACAAAAATAAAATTTTTTCTGTTATATTTTTTTACTAGTGATCGTGGCTCCCCTTGCGTTAGCAATTGCATGGCTTTAAGTAGAAAAGTGTCCAGAAGGTCCAGAATAGAGACTTTAAGATCCTAAGATGGCCAGAGGCATGTAATATTTTTTATGGCACTGTGTTTGTATCCGTTTTCCGGGGTAATATAAACAGATAACAATTTACGGCATTTGAGCGTTTACTGAAAAGATGTATTAAATGCTGAAGCAGAACGGGAAAGTGATTTTTGGGTGAAGTTATTGGATGCAAGAAGTTACAGAGGAGAGGGGGTAACATATGAATAAGAAAAAACCTGATATTATTATAAAATTATAAAATTGAAATAACAGCACTATTATCAGACATAATATGTGGCCACAATCATCAGGAGATATCATTTAAATGTGACATCATAAGAAATAACAATTTAGAGAGATCGGAATATGATAGTATGTAAGATTTGAAGTATAATAAGCCAGTGATTACCTGATATTTATACCTACAGTTATAAATGTAATCGCATTCATAATTAAGAGTAACTCTTTCCAAACACTATTCACCATTTATCAATATCAATTAGTTGCTTTTATCACCTAAACACCTTCACCCAAATGTACAGCAATCTCTCATTTACATGTGTTTTTTTTTACAAATATCTTAATCCCCTCCCGAAAATCCAGGTTATAATTATGTTAGTTCTGCAATATCCTAAACTGTCATGGCCTTTCATAGTGCTAAGAGTTGTTCTGGCCGATTTTTTTCGCTTACAAAAATAGTCTATATACCAACGCCGAGTGTAAGAACACGCCCAAAATTATAGGCTTATTCAAGACATGCACACATAAGCAAGTTTCTGTATGACTGTGTGTTTTCGTGTAAGAGTTGCTCTAGGCACTATTATTCCACGAAGCATTGGACCTCCTAATGCAACCACAGGTAGTTCTGCGTAATGCTGCGTACGACGCCGAGTTTATGCAATAATAAAGCATAAAAAACAAAAAAATACAAAATACCAAACAGGAAAAACACTAAGAATTTCAGGCCAAGCATTAGTGTGTCAATTTGGTTAGTTACTGATTATGCTCAAAATTGGGACGTGGTTGGGTAAATTAATCAAGATAGGTTAAATAAACAAGTTGAACAATTTAAATGAAATTAATGGGATTACAGAGCCATTGCCAATTTTTTTTTGCAAATATTACTTTGCAAAACCATTTGTTATGCCCATTTGCACTAGTTAGCGATTTTCTGATGGATGGACCTTTAGTAAAGTTTTAAGATTTAATAAAAGTTTTATTAATAGAATTAATAATATGTACCCTAATCATCTTTAATTTGATGATATAAAAGAATTAAGTTATGATTATTATAATAATAATGGTTAAAACTAATTATAGGTATAATTATGAAAAAAAAACTATGGATTTGATAATTATGATTGTATAAAGTGAATATATTAGAAACTAGGCATTATGCTAAAAGTTAGTGTTGATAATATCAGTATCAACAATAATACATGGTCACTTATAAAGATAATAGCGATGAAAAGGATTAAAAATATGACAAGAGAATACAATAAATGATGATGATGAGTGATGGTGATAATATTTAACGAATTGTCTAAAAGATAAAGAAAGGGGATTTTATTGTGAGAAGAATTTGAAATAATCATTGTTGTAGCATTCACAAGCGATTACAATTAGCATTGATACAAAACAGAATTAAGTATACATTCATGCTCAAAGTAAATTCATGGTTATCGCTACAATCAATTTAATTTACATTCTAGCTTAAAATATCATCATCAATATTGTTTGAATTATTATCATTATTATAACCATTACAATTACCATCATCATCATCATCATTATTATCATCACTATTATCATCACTATTATCATCATAATCACCATCGTTATCATTACCATCGCCCTCATAACACCATATATTATTCTTCCCACTCTCATGGTTCTTCCCACATTTAACCAATCCGTCCTCCCCCACCTCCGTGTCTTTCGGTAGACGCCTCATTCCTGCTGCTATACTCTATATCTTAATTACATACCTTTTACTGCAACATGCAGCCTCTTTTGCACCATCAATTTTCTTGTGCCTCCGATTTTTTCCCTTGAGGTCAGCCGAAGCCTCTACCCTATAGCCTATTGTGCAAAGCGCACTGCCAAGCTCCTTCAAGCTCTTATATCGCTCTTTGGAACGCAAACAAAGGAACTACATGGGTATGTCTTATTTGAAAAGCACTTTGCTGCCTGTAGCAGCATCCCGCCTACTATACTAGAACTACAGCCGCGAAAAACTACGAGCTTTATCTTGTCGTCGTGTTGCAGCACAAACCCTCGTCTACTGGGGAGAACAAGCCCGCATGGATGCTTTGTATGTGTCGCGTTTATTATGATCTGGCGCAGTTATTTGGGTTTTTTTTGTTGTATTGTTGTGGTTTTTTTTTGGTTGACATCCTTAAATCAGACTTGCATGGTTAAAAGAGGGCGGATCAGATGCCTCCGTATATATAGATGGAAATGTGCTCGAGTATTCATATGAACGAGCTCCAATCACGCAGTGGTAGAACTGGGGTTGTATTAGAAAAATGCAGAACTCATTTGTACAACGAAATGCACAGAGCAAGAGCCTCCCATTAATTGTGGATATTGCGTTGGATAAGAATGGAAAACAGATGTATCAAGTTCACGAGACTTCTAAGAGAGTTAGGAAGCAGATGCCACGCTCTTCGCCTACGGTGAGCCTGAAGACCCAGTTTGGAGATATGTCGGGAAGGGATCAAAATGTTGGGGATTCGCGATCACAGTTATTAGGAATACAGCAGGCTGTTATGGGACCAAATCAACCAAGCCAGTCACCGACTGGATCACAGCAGCTAAGCCATCTAACGACAGGATCCAATTCATCCAACCATCAGTCTCTGCATTTTTCCGAATCACTGCATAGTCTTCAACAGTCGAACCTGCAGGAATTGAATCACGACCGAGAAGGAAGTAGTACTCCCGAAAACCACGATCGATTCAATGCGCTTTATCGCGATCACGACTTCACGCCAGAATATCGTGGCTATTTGAAGGAATTTGCCACGCGGCTGGAATCGGTTGCGCTGTTGGCGTCTTCGTCTAATGCTTCGATCGATGCCAGCTTAGACACTGATATTTGGCTGGAGGATGTGGAAAATGCGTTTGAAGAGGTTCTTAGTATTATTCCCAAGAATGGCCTAAACAAAATTAAAATCTCAGGACGATCTTGTGGGCGTAATGAGTTGATTTCTGACTACATTTTGACCAAAACAGGCAAGTATCGCACCCGCAAACAGGTTTCAAGTCACATACAAGTGATAAAAAATTTGGGCCTGAAGCATCACATTATACAGCTCATCAACGAAGGCCCAGCTTTTAGTTCTGAAGAGGAAAAGTTGCAGATTAACCAGCGCTTTGAGGAGATTTTCTCACAAATCAACTTGGAAAAGTCTTTAGGAATTAATGACCGTATAAAGCGCCAAACTACGCTGTCAGCACTGCCTTCTCCTAAACGAGCACGCAAGAATAATTTTTACCAGCCTGCCCCTCGTACAAATGAGGTTTTTGTGGAAAGTTTTTCCATGTGTATTAGCGACATGTACTCTTTAAACCCTACTGTTTTGACAGTGCATAGTGGTGACCACCGCCACTTGCGTCTCAAGGAAGATGCAAATATATCCATGCGCTTTCCTCGGTTGAGTGATTTTAAAAATTGCCAAATTCCTATCATACATAACATGATTAAGCTTGCTTATCCGAGTTTGTCATTTGACTATACCATTGAACACGGTTTTAAGTCAACCATTTCACTAGGTTGTGAAAGCAGACTAAGACTGTTTCTTTCGACATCAACGGAGTCGCCTTCTCCGCTGGACCAGAAGGAGTACGCTGGGTTTGTGTGCATTTATTCGTTTGGAGTTGAAGTTTTAAAGTTTTATGAGGATGGAATCAAGTTTAACGAGCCACGTCTGTTTCTAGATCAGTTTTGGAAGTTTTTCTTGCCAAAGTTCATTGGAAAAACCGATCAAGAGATTGAAATGGCTTTTAAAGGTATTTGTATCAAGCAAATTATTTATGATCCAAGCGGGCAAAGCTCACGCGAGCTGCCTATTATCCCCAAGCATAAGATTCGTGCAGTTTTGCTTTGGGAGTTGGCTAAGGTCAATGATGTTAAAGACGCTATTACCACCAGTACATGGCTCTCCCTACCAAATGGTCCACCAAGCACCCTGGAGTATTCCACTTTGCACGGACCAGATTTTACTCCGGCAGTGGATCAAACTACAAACCCCGACTTATTTACGAATATAGACGGCCAGTCATCGTCTCCAGATTATGGCAATGTCTTTGCGTCAAGTTCAGCCAACATTGGCAATTTAGCCCTGTCAGCACCCACACAGGATGGCTTTGCCAAGCTGCACCAACACGATTTGCAGCGTAAGTTTCATTCGTTGCAGCAAGAACATAATTTGGGTGATGTTCAATTAAACCAGTTGGACATGACTCCTATTGTCCAGTTGGCACCGCTGCCAACGCAAATGCGGGCATTTGGAAATATACAGCAATACAACCAGTATCCATTCCAGCTTCCCATACCTTCTACAACGCCTACTCAGTATGGCTTTGCTCAAATGGCACCGCTATCTCTGCACCACACTGTATCAGAAGGAATACATGCTGGATCTTCAGGCATTTATACACTTCCACCAGGCAACCAGGAAACTATAGATCTGCCATCTTTTGGTCAGGAGTATCTGATGGAAGCAATGCTGTATGATGGGTTTTCCAGTGGGTTTTAGGTTTTAGGCTTTTTATGGAAGGCACCGGTTACACTTAAATACAATTCTCTTTGTGGAGATTCATTTTCAATTCAGGTTGGTTTTTATACTTCAAAATTACGGATACTTTTTTTAAATTACAGCCATGTACACATAGATATATATTGTAAAATATGGGGCTTGCAATTGAATCTAGTTTGGTGGTGTGTTGCAGCCATCCATCTTTTTGAAGCCATCAATATATATTTATGTTCCTGCATATTACATCCACTATCAGAGAAATTGCAATTTTGACTCTGGCACGCTTTTCCAAAGGCTTTAAAGCTGATGGCTAGTAAGCAAGACAAGCTCAAACGATAAGATCACTACATACAGCTATGGATTGTAAGACTATTGGTATATTAGGCGGAGGCCAATTAGGGCGCATGATTGTAGAGGCTGCAAGCAGACTCAACATCAAAACAGTCGTCTTAGATGGGCCCAATACCCCAGCTAAACAGATCAATGCGATTGGAGAGCATGTTGACGGATCCTTTACTGATTATGACTGTATCGAGAAGTTAGCAGCCAAGTGTGACGTATTAACAGTTGAGATTGAACACATCGATGTGGAAGCGTTGCAGATGGTTCAGAAGAAGTTTAGTAAATTGCAGGTTTATCCATTGCCAGAGACGATTAAATTGATTCAGGATAAGTATGTTCAGAAGAACCATTTGAAAAAGCACGAGGTTGCAGTAGTTGAGTCTGTTCTGGTATTAGAAAACACCAAGGAGGCGTTGTGGAAAATTGGTCAAGAATTTGGCTACCCTTACATGTTAAAGTCTAGAACGTTGGCGTACGATGGTAGAGGAAACTTTGTTGTCAAGAGCGCAGACCATGCCGAGCAGGCTCTCGAGTTTTTAAAAGATAGGCCTTTGTATGCCGAAAAATGGTGTCCATTTGAAAAGGAGTTGGCAGTGATGGTGGTGCGTGCAATTGATGGCCAGGTATATGCTTATCCTACAGTAGAAACCATCCACCAAAACAACATCTGTCACTTAGTGTACGCTCCTGCCAGAGTGAATGATACAATTGCTAAAAGAGCTTCTATATTGGCCCAAAATGCCATCAAAACATTCCCTGGATGCGGAATCTTTGGTGTTGAGATGTTCTTGTTGTCTAATGGAGAGTTATTAGTGAATGAAGTTGCTCCCAGACCACACAACTCAGGCCACTACACTATAGATGCTTGTGTGACATCGCAGTTTGAGGCTCATGTTAGAGCTGTGGCTGGGTTGCCAATGACCCCCGGATTCACTCTGCTCACTACTACTAATACACACGCGGTAATGTTAAATGTGTTAGGGGACAAGCAGGTCGCAAACAAGGAATTTGAAATTTGTCGTCGTGCACTCGAAACTCCTCATGTTTCGGTTTATCTTTATGGTAAGACGACTCGTCCCGACCGCAAAATGGGCCACATCAATATTGTATCTTCCCTGGCTGACGACTGCGACAGTCGTTTAGCATATATTTTAGGGGAAAGCACAGAAATTGCCACTGTAGATGAAAAAGCTGAAAAGCCTTTAGTTGGGGTAATTATGGGTTCTGATTCTGATTTACCAGTAATGGCTGTTGGTGCCAGAATATTGAAGCAATTTGGCGTCCCATTTGAACTAACAATCGTTAGTGCGCACAGGACACCTCACCGTATGTCTCAATATGCCATTGATGCAGCAAAGCGTGGTATCAAGTGTATCATTGCTGGTGCTGGAGGCGCTGCGCACTTACCGGGTATGGTTGCAGCCATGACCCCTTTGCCGGTGATCGGTGTTCCAGTGAAGGGATCTACCTTGGATGGTGTAGACTCATTGCACTCGATTGTTCAGATGCCTAGGGGAATCCCTGTAGCCACTGTGGCAATCAACAATAGCACAAATGCTGCTTTGTTGGCCGTTCGCATTTTGGGTGCATGCTACCCCAAGTATTTGACTGCAATGTCGCAGTATATGAGTCTGATGGAAGACGAAGTATTGGGAAAAGCCACAGTATTGGAGGATATAGGATACGAGGATTATTTGGTTAACCGGTTGAAGAAGTAGAAGAAAAACAAAGCACTAGGATTCATGTTTTAGTATAGTCTTTAGATCAAATAGTGTTCGCGGGTGATGCAGCCTGAATAAAACAAGGAAAACAAAGACTTGGAGAAGTTTGAAATTTAATTTTGTAAGAACCAAGCCAAGTTTAAAGAGTATAGCTTGAGTACAAAGAGGCATTTGATGAAATGGTGAATTGTACATGAATTCATAATATATCTGTTATCGAAAATTGCTGAATAGTTTATTGAACTCAATCATTCTTAGTAGTTTTTAGTGAGACCTAAGAATTCCTAAATATTCTCAAACACGTTCATTTCCAAACCGCCTACATTCTCAACCCTCTATCTCAACCTCCATATTTTTTATATCTTAATCAACCCTGTAATTACAACTTCCGTCCAAGTCTCATTCTAAAACTTTGATCGTTCCGAACTACCAAATCTCTACAACCTCAGCCTAATCTTCATGTAATAAAATAAAGCCTTTTATATATAAACGATGCAACCTAAACGCAGAGAAGTGAAAACTAGTATACATGCAATTTCTAAGGGAGATCAAAACTTAACAGTCTTGCTCTTTTTAGAGCCCTTTATCTTTCTCTGCTTGTAGATTTGCTTTCTCGAGTCTCTCCAACCCGAAGTGCTAATTTTCTTATCGGATACAGTTCCCTCAACAGGGTTTTCAACATCCATCTGTCCTTCCTGTTCCTCCTTATCACCCAGTTCATTATCCTGCTTCTTTTTATCCTTTTGAGCCTTCAATTCGCGCTCCACCTTTTCGGCCAAGCGGGAGTTGCGAGAGTCGACAAAAGATGCAAACTCACCCTTACGCTTGACAGACTTGGCTCTCAACTTGGACTTAGATCTAATTGACTTACCCATGGCTTATTACTGAAATCAAGGTATCGTATCAACCTCATCTCATCTCGCCTGAAAAACTTGTGCAAGCATATTGGGTCATCTCATCCCGTGCGACTTTCGGGGGTAAAAAAGAGCACAAAAGTAGAAGTCCACATATTTATTACACAAAAGTAAAGCTAGATCAAAAATTACACAAAAAATAGTTGTAGAGTAGAAAAGTAAAAGTCACGTTTAATAAGATAGGGCTAAAACCCTATAATGTATTTTTCTTTCTCAAAGGACGTCACATTGAATTACTGGATCAGGCCTAACTTTGAAAAGACCAAAAACGCAGTATAAACTGTGTTTAAAGTTTTCTCCACTAAAAGTCACGCGACCTGTGAGATAGAACCGTCCCAATATATACAATTACTCCATTAACCCTATTTAAAGAGTGGAAAAAGGTATAGTCTAATGTATACACGTACTCAAATACCATTTTATAGTCCTTTTAAATACCTAAAGTCAATTCATATTACAGTCTTCACTCTGGTCCTTACAATCCTTTTGGCTTTTGAGTCGCTTGACTTTTGGTCGCAAGCTCACGAGCCGCACAAATATATTCTTAGTAGTGCATGCAGTTGGGGGGGAAAATTTTGTCAGGGAATACAAAAAAAATTCTCTTCGCTTTTTCTTCTAATCTTTAGAACCATCTCATTAATCCAAAATGTATGTAAAAACAGGCAGACGAAGCCAGGAGATTGCACGAGAGCTCAGCAGTGATGGACGGTAGACGATATATGGCTTTCCAGCGGAGCTTTTGCGATGAAAATAGTGGTTTTCCTTGGTTTTTTCAGTTTGACAAACTAATACTAACATGATATCAGGGCTAATCTTAGAACTCAAAAGAGACTTGCTGCCAGTGTTGTTGGTGTCGGTAAGAGAAAGATCTGGATGGATCCTAACGAGACCACCGAGATTGCCAGCGCCAACTCGCGTCAGGCTATCAGAAAGTTGTACAGAAACGGAACTATTGTCAAGAAGCCCGACACTGTCCACTCTAGATCCAGAGCCAGAGCCTTGGCTGAGTCCAAGAGAGCCGGTAGACACATGGGTTACGGTAAGAGAAAGGGTACCAAGGATGCTCGTATGCCTTCCCAGGTTTTGTGGATGAGAAGATTGAGAGTCTTGAGAAGATTGTTGGCTAAGTACAGAGATGCTGGTAAGATTGACAAGCACTTGTACCACTCCTTGTACAAGTCTGCCAAGGGTAACACCTTCAAGCACAAGAGATCCTTGGTTGAGCACATCATTCAGGCCAAGGCTGAGGCATTGCGTGAGAAGGCCCTTAAGGACGAGGCCGAGGCAAGAAGAGTCAGAAACAGAGCTGCCCGCCAAAGAAGACAACAGAGAGTTGCCGAGAAGAGAGAGGCTTTTTTGGCTGAGGCCTAAGTGCATTTGGTTTTGTCTCTTTAGATTTAACGACATCTTAGGTTTTATATATACTATCTGTAGCGGTTATGTGGCGTGCGCTCTCTAGAAGTGCTGTGCTGTGTGGCGTTTGCGCTGGTTACTAATACATATCCACTGTAACTTTACTTGACTGTAGCTGATTTGGGCAATTGCAAAATTATCGTATTCTTAGCACTCTGACTTTTGGTGCTATTCTACCACAAGCTTTTGGGACTACAAATGTTTTTTTACTATACTCTGATACATTTATCTATTATTCAATGCGAGCTAAATTGATTATTAAAGTTGATGTCTTCTGGCCTGAGAGAGGAGAAAAACCAAAGAATTGAACGGGATGAGAAATGCAAGTTGTATCTGAAATACTTGTCTCTAAAGCCTGTAGCCAGGAACAAGACTGAATAGAATTGTGAATATAGCAGTGAAAAGTAACACAAGAAACAATACCCACATGCTGCGCTTAAAGAGCAATTTCCGGATAAATGATTCCTTCACCTTTATAAGTGATCTGCTGCGGCCACCATCATTCTTGGAAAATGTTTCTGAGTAGCCGAGCCAAACTAGCACTGGATCAATCAAGTAAATGGAAGATACTAAAAAGTAAAATGCAATCAAATAAGGGACAATGATAACTGGTCGTAAAGACTTGCGATAGTCTAAAAAGACAAAGATGAAGCTTACCCAGAATCCCACGAGTAAAAAGAAAAACCCAAGCACAATGCGAAGTAAATTGGAATGGTTAATGTTACGAATTGCCATAAAGTTCAAAAACTTGGGCAAGTTTTCGTGTTCAATTTTGTTGAAGACATACACTTTTACTTCGTTAAACACGTCAGGATCGTCACGGCCCTCTACCTCAATTGCCCTGATAATATTGGAATGCATGCGAGGAGGTAAATTCAAGTTCTTTTCGGAATCTTCAACAAAGTACTTAAGCAAGAGATTATGAGATGATTCACGAAGGTTTTCACGGGTGATAAAACTATTGGATGTTGAATGAGGTGACTCTTTGATGAGACGTTCAAGTAGCGATGGACTAATTTTGGAACCCCGTTTATCTTCAATATTGGGGCCCAGAGGAGAGCTGATTGTGCTATTTTTTTTAGATTCCGTTTGGAGAGAGACATAACGCATAGGAGAGACAGCAGTTTCGGCGTAACCCATATCAATTTGATTATCTGCCAGTGCGTCATCAAGCAATTTTGAGTTAGAAGACAGACGTTTGTCATAAGCTTTTCCATAAACGGATTCTGGGTCGGGCGGAATTCTGGGTGAATCTCCAACGGAGAAGTGAGAAAGCTGTCGCTGGCGGGTTGAAGTAGCATTGTTGTTATTAGTTGCAATATTCTCTTCATTCTCCATATTATACTGCTCAATCAACTCTTTAATTTTTGGGTCAGAACGTTCTAAATTCAAGTCTCCACGCAAAAACTGAGAGAGACGATTTGAATCATTATCTTCCAAAATATTATCATTGATTATAAGTTCCAATAATATGGAGGAACTTAATGACTTGTGCTTGGCAGAACGATCCAGTATGGGATACGAATCACGCTGACTGCCTTGAACAGACGGGGGGAGTTGAACAGCTTCAATCTGCGCTGAATGGCGCACAAGAGAGTCGCGAAGACCCTTAATATAGTGTTTACACAAGTTCAAGTGGTTGATAAGATCGAACCAAAAGTCAATGTAATCAACACGATGTTCCACATCACGCATAAACAGATAAAATGTGAATAGGTCCACCGGCAGTTTAGTCTTGTTAGCAAGGATTTCTCCAAGCGTCGGGAGGCGGTTCAAGTGTATCGACTGGTTGGTGCGATTTAGATTATTAAGATTTGCCAAATAGTGTGAGTTCGGATAGTTTGATTGATACGCATCATGGTACGTATCTTGTTCATTGAGTCTTTCAGCATGATACTGCTGTTGCAGCAGCTTTTCGTCGTACATCAGGGGGCTGGAACGATGCTACTGATGCTGTGTTTGATTGTCTTACTATGCTTCTTTTCTGGTTCCCTCGCTGCACTTTTTTTGCACTTCAATGCAGTTTTCTTTTCCAAAGAAACACGTATAGACTAGACTTGACAAGAATTCTCTGCTTTTGAAGCACAACACACCAGTTTAAGATCGTCGCCTTGTAACCTATTGTTTTGCCAGCCAGCTTAATTTTTTTTATTACACCGAATCAATATATGCAGGACTTACCAAAACAGGCTGATGTGAAAATAGATCGTCTGGCATAACCAGCGTAAGAAATGGCTAGGGAATAAGAGTAAACGGGATTTGCTATGTAGACAGGTAGAGCTATTAATCGAGAAGGTGGTTGGCGTGGCAGTATTTATTTTCATAGTATAATCAAGAGTAATTAACCAGATATATACACAGTGTTGTGTAGTATAAGATGGTCGAAACGATTTTTGAGACTGGAATGTGACATATGTCAGAATGCTGGGTGGCTTGTAACATTTTTAGTAGGCAGTGCCAGTTTCTGGGCAGTTAGACGATACAAATGCAGATCGAGGATTTTTCTAGGGTCAATAAGTTTTAGTAGCGCTTGATGTGATATTTTGCGGTATTATGTGACTTGGAGGATAGATATATATAAAAGAGAAAGGATGAAAGTAGCTATGGGGCGTGTATAGGGTAATACAAAGATATGAAGAGGTAGATATAAAAAGATACAAAAAGATACAAAAAGATATAAAAAGATATAAAAAGGTAAACAAACGTATAATAATAGATTATCAGGACTGATCACTAACGCAGCTAGTCAATATGACAACAAAATGTAGTTACTGGAAATGTTAGATACTTGTAAAAAGACAATAGAAAAGATTAATCTTTTAATTACCTCTTTAAAACATGCTTATACAGAGACATGTGTAAGGTGCCTGGCATAAGTTTCCGTGGTGTTATGTGGTACCTTAAGAGATGCAGTTTACAACATTTGTGTTATGAAACTGCCGATCAATGATCAATAATTGAAAGCATGTCACAGGAGTCAACGTTGCTGTCTTCATGTTGATATATACGCCGTCAAACTTCCGTTTTATTATCATACATTTATGATAGAGCCACATGACTTATGCTTTCATTGCAGAGCTCTTTATAATACACCCTTTTGGAACAAGCCTAGAAACATGTTAAAAATCTCACATTGTACATTTAAAATGGAATGCCCTTCATAAGTGCTTTTCTCACTACAAATTTAACAGATATTACAAAAAACATCATTAGAAATTAAAAAGTGAGTACCCATTAAATTTACTTTGCAATGGTTCATTCTTGGAATACGTGCTCCTCACCTCTTTCCTCATATAAATAGCCGACACGATTGCCTAGAAAATTTACACCCTTCTTCGCTACTATGGGTTGGATTCTTGCACCCAAAAAATAAACCAATAAGGTAGTTTCCTGCTTTTGAATCAAGCTATTAAGTCTATAAATGCAACACTCAGTAAACCATATTAGCACTTTCCAGCGCAAATGGTATGTGTTGCACTCGACAAATTTGGAAGTTTTGTGTACAGATCCGTGCCACGGCAATTGCTCTTAGTTACTCTCTATTTCGGCCACATACGATAGATGCAATAAAATCACTTAAACTATTTTCCTTCTAGGTTTCTATTTTGCGCTACTAACCTTGTGCCATATTAACTTAGACTCAATCTACATGATGCGTCGTTTATTAAATGACTCGTTTACCCGGTACGTGTGATACAACGTGCCTCTTCGATTCAGTGCCACGTCTCCCAACGGCCTCGTGGCTAAGAAAAAATCATGTACTCAAAAAAAAGACTAGTGGTGCCGTATAAACACTCCATCCCAACAAGACCCTTGCTGGGGCATTTCTTTTTGAGAGAACTATTTATATACTGGATCAATTCCATATTAAACGCAACTATTATACTGAAGAACTAAAAATAAAGTGTACCTATTCTAAAATAATGATCTTTCAAAGAATCAGGAAAAAGTGAGATACCGGCACTCATAAAAGCCAAGGGTTTGTATTGAAAAAAGAGCACTCACCACTAGAAATAAAACCAAAGTTGAAATCAAACGAGGTGTCATGAAAATAACGAGTTAACTTGCTTCTTGATAGTCTAACATCAAAACTAATTTGTGATGCATATCAAAGGTGGTAAATTATTTTATATTAAGAAAAAGATCAAAAACATAATCTTTTCTTAACAGTTGGAAATTATGATTTACCATGATAATCGGAAAATTTGGTTTAAATGAATCATAAGTTTTAGGTGAACCAAACGATTTACATTAGGTCAACGAAAGTTTTCACACCGTCACTTTTAGATGAAAGGAAAATCAATCCATTTGCCATCTATTTCAAACATTTTAACACCATGATTTCTGTTCTTTGGTATTCTCCATTTTCACCAGAATTCGATTTTTAATCCCATTTTTGCTAGCCTTGTGTTGTACAGTACCCTTGCATTTTCCTGATTCAATATGTGATTCCAACCATTTAATGTTATTTTCAAAAAACTCAAAGCATCCAGCACAGCGACCGCTTATACTGTTGCGCTCACTCAGTTTTGTTCCAGGTGGATAAATAAAATGCAATGCTTTAAGATGAGTCTTGTAAGTATCTCTGCGTGAAAATCCGCCTGTTGGGTGACATTTTGTCCCAATTGCATTGGAAGTCAAACCAATGTTACTTCCATATGGTTTTGCAACAGAATTAGTTGGGGTTTTTGCTATAGCAGACGCACAGCCTTCTTCTGGCTCCTCAAAAAAGGGACACAGAAATGCCTTGGCCAAACTGTGTTTTTTGAGGTGTCGAGTAAGGTATCCCTTCACCTTGAAGCTTGCATCACAGTGGGGGCATTCAAACACTGGTTCTCCTTGCAGATTAAATGAAACAACCAGTGAAGTACGGCGGCGGGATGATGGGGTATTATTTTCTAAAGTTGGTTGGCGAACTTCTTTAGCCACGCCCTTGATGTTCAACTTTTTAGAATATACTTGTTCGAATATATTTGTGGCTTCAGGCTCGGAAGAGTCGGCCTCATAGCTACGCTTTCTAGACAAAGACACTGTACCTTGTTGTTTGTGCACAGAAGGAAAGCTCATGCTATCATCCCCTCCCATACGCTTGAAGAAATCATCATCAAGTGGGCTGACGTCATTGGACGAAACAGATGATTTAGATTGGCTATCATCATTTGCTAATTCTTGGTATGTATGAGGAATCGCATATTGGAGAGAGCCTCCAAAGTCGTTAAAATAAGGATACCTAGTGCTCCCTATCCCAATCATGTTTAAATTATAGTGTGAAAAATCGCTTCCAGAAAATTGTTGATTATTCGGTTGTTGCGACCGTTCGTGCTGCTGAGTTTGGTTCACATCACGCTGCTGATAATGATTAACTGGAGTGTTATACATCAAATTAACCTTGGCATAATTGTAACCATTCTGATACTGTGCCGATTTATCTGGAACGGTGTTTACAAGTCCCATAGAAAAATCTTGAGTCAGCAGCAATATGCTATTTGTATCTGGCAAGTTGCTAGTTGAATAACTCATGGGGTAGGTTTCACCAAGAGTATCGTTCCCCGCAAAATTAGCGCCGTGTTCGGCAGCGGTGCTGCTATGTCCACTGTTTGAAGAGACCCCAACAATATTGTTAAAAAACTCAATCGCGTCGTATGACGCTGATAAACCTAGTTCAAAGTCGTCTGCAGCGCAGTTCACTGGTAGCAGTTTTTTAGTATTGGAAAAATTGCAGACGAGCGATATTTCTGGAAATAACGAGGTGGAATTGTGAGTCATAGCGATCGCCTTCAGCTTATCTGAGTTTTGAAATATTTTTGAAATGAAGCTAAATGCTTGCACCCCATAACGGAGTGAGTTAGCCAACGTGGCTACTCCCGAGGAGTAAATCGCCAAACATTCATTCTTTTTTTTGGCAACGCTGTTTAAACCGACTGAGTGGTAAATGAGCATGGTACAGGCATAGGAAGTATAAGTTTTGTTGCTCTTGAAAAACCCTATTGACTTTTGAAATAGAGTTTGTAAGGTAGGTGAAGTTTGCTCTAGAAAAAAGGACCAAAAATCAAAAAAAAAGCCTCGAAACCTATTAACATCAACAGAACATTTCCCGTATATATATTATGACACTGCGGCTTAAAACAAAAACCACTGGTACTGATAACGTTGTCATATACTTGAAAGCGACCTGTAGCTATTGAAAAGAAACGCCGAATGGGTGCGGCGGAAAATACAAAAAATTGAATATTATTACATAAACTTAACAAGAGCAAAGCATCTTTCTTTTTTGTTTATATTCATCGCTAACCAATCATATCGAAATCTGTATTTCATATCACAAGGATCCAGTCGCGCAATCAATTTTGTTCTATGGCTCAAAGGGCATAAATTCCGCAATAGGTATGAATAGTGTTGTAATACAGAGAATGCCTTAACTTTAGATTCTTCGATTGTATCTACATCTGACTAAAATGAAAGAGAAAAAGGGCATCGCGGGTCACAGAAAATGGCGAATATACGAAATATCACGCGAGAGATGTAAAGTTGTATAACTGTGGGGGTCATATGTGAATATCATAGTGGTATTGGTAATGCAAGAGTATGGTCGGTGATATAATGTGGCTTATTCATCACTTGGTATACTTATGCTAATCCAATTCCTTTTTTTAGCAAGAAGAAAATAATATCTTAAACAAATAGCTAACTATCTCAATGACCAGTTGAAACGAAGAGTATAAGATTTCCCCCAGTTTGACAGCTAATAGCTGTATTTTTTTTGTTATCTCTAAGTGTAAAATGGTCGGGTGATAAAATTGCCAGTCTTTGCTTAGCCGGTATTTAAAAAAGTATCAATTTGCCGAAAATAAACATGCTTCATTATATGTGAATGTCCCCGCTAACATGCCGTGTTACTACCGATCTCTCATTTAGACATAAATGTCACTCGAAAAAGCCTAGTTGAGTATTATACTTTTATAACCGGGCTATACGGAACTGCAGAGCGACGATCCTCCATCTCGAAAGGCCCGTCATCAAATAAGCACAGCATTTTCGTAATTACTTGAACCTGTAGAAAAGGTTATAGTTAGGCTTGTGTAATAATATCTTTAAAACGGATGTTATCCGCGTGTGGTTTGTATATTGTTTTCTAATGCGCAATTTACTTCCATAATAAAATGCTGTAACCTGAATGCTTTTTAAAATATCTACTAATTTATAGATAGAGCAGGATGATAATAATTGGTAGCACAAGGTTTTGGTTGAACATGGCAAGCAATGAATGACATGTACCCGAGTAACCTTTTAGAATGATCTTTACAAGTATTGGTGAGTCAATTTTAGTCAAAGCGGTTTAAGTCAAAAGTATTGACATGAAATTTAGATATTAAATCTTAAATTTATTGTCATTTTAATATTATTCTCAGTGAAATCAACATTTTTCTTTCTCTGATTTATGTAAAGTAGTTTAGTTGTATTTTCAACAGTATATAATCCAACAGGCTTAGTCTACAAGCGACTTGTATAGCTATTAAAGGGTCCAGAGGGACCTTAAGATTATCTTTATGAATGAAGTGTTTCTAATAAGGAAATATCTCCGACACAAAAATAACTCCGCAGCTGGAATGTCCTTGGCGTAAGTTTTGGTACAGTATGAATATCTCATACCAGTTTTTTTTTTCCTCTTCCTTTCGAGTATTCTTTCAACGAACCACATTCGCCACCAAAGCAAAGCTACTACCCGCTATCTCAGCACACTCTATTACTACAAAAAATGTCTGCATTAGACCAATCTTTGGACCAAATTATTTCCTCCAACAGGAAGCCAGCCAAGAAGTTTGGCTCAAAAGCCGGAAAGCCTGCTAACAAGGTTGGCAAGAAAGTGGGCTCCGCCAACAAGAAACAAATCGTTGCATTCAAGAAAGCTGGCCCATCCGCTGCCACTCTTGCAAAGATTGCTGCTAAAAAGGCTCCTACAGTTGACTTCTCTTATGCTACAAAAGTTGTTGTTTACAACTTGCCTAGGGACTTGAATCAAGAAAATATCAAGGTATGTTTTTCTCATTTCATATAATGGCCGTGAAATTGCTCTAGATTGATGCTATAAATTGATGTTATAGTTTGACACTACACATTAATGATATAAGTTTATACTATAGTTTTATACTATAGTTGGATAATCTAGATTGATGCTCTTAAGATAATGCGAAAATTAATCCTTATAAATGTGAGTTGAATACTAGAATCATCTAGGTTCAGTTAATTTCTTACTGTTGGAGAATAATAGCATTGAGCATCAAAGCATGGATTTTTTTTTTGATTAGAATTACCATGCATGCAATACAGTCTATTGGTTATGAAATGTGAGATGTGAATGGGAATATGAATGGAAACTTTGGTTTGTTTCTTTTACACAATACTTTCACCCTGGAGAGTTTTTAATGCTTGAAAACAAGGGTATTTTTTTCATTTCTATAATAATTTTAATTCTTTACGGGTTTGGGATACAAAGCTTTTCGTTGGTTATCAATCAGTAAGATCTTGGGAGATGCATCTATCTCAATATCGAGGTATGATCTATTGCAGTTCAATTGGTATTTTCATCTAACGCAGCTATCGTGATCAGAACTTATGCATTTTAAATGAGAATACGGTATTCAGTGGACAAGCTTTTATTGCTGAATGGAAAAATAATCAAGTTGATCTTGATTAGAATCCTTCTTGCTCAGACAGTGAATGTGCAGTTTTCATAGGGGAGCGTGATAATGTCTATCATATGCACACAAAATCTTCTGATCAAATTCTCGCATCAATTATTTATACGTACTATTTTGATGATACAACACTACACTCAAGATTTGGTACACTCACTATTCATTAAAAGCACAAACCCGGTTTCTTTTGCCGTTGCTTTTGCAACTGTTAATCTCTTTCTTTCAGTTTACAGCTGAAAATTCCTTCACACCCTCTCTGGTGACATGCATTTACTATTCACACTCCATTTCAATTATAACTATCACTTGCAACAACCATTTCACTTCATTCGAGAAGACTAACAAATTAAAATTAGGATTTTTTTCAATCTCAGATTGGTGGCGTTCAGTCCATCTCTTTAAACTACAATGAGAAGGGTAGCTTTAAAGGTGTTGCTAACATTACCTTTAAAACCAGTAAGTCGGCTACTTTGGCAGTTGAGAAGTACAATGGTGCTCCAATCGACGGTGGCTCTTCTAAATTGAAGTTGGAGTTGATTGTTGATCCTACAAAGAAACCATTGGCTTCAAGAATTGCGCCCAACAAAGTTACAGACCCCAAGATTGTTGTAGCTAAACAACAAAACAAACTTAAAAAAGCTAAGGCTTCTGCTCCTCCCCAAGCAAAGACAAACAATGCTCAAAAGAAAAAGCCCGTCAAGAAGTCTAAAAAGACGGTTGCTGAGTTAGATCAGGAAATGGTTGACTACTTTGGCAAATAAATCCAAACATAAAATTTAAAGTATAAATGTTCAAGCTAGTTCTTTGGTGACAATTTCTTTTTTTTTGGTCGTGTAGGAAAGAACCAGAAAGCTTACTTAATAGTGAGCCAAAAGATTTATAACACAATTTGAATGTAATATTAAAGTATGCTAAGTAGTATTCAAGCTTATGGAACTGTTTCAGTTGCCAAGTGAATTTCAGGTGAGAAAGGGACAGTATTATATACAGGAAAAAAGGATTTACAAGCGAAGTAAGACAATTATCCCTGAATAATTGACACAGAACGATATAGCGTGTTAGGCGTTTATCTACCTTTCGCTCCTTTTGTCGTCTCTCAGGCAAGAGTGAATAACTTTATCAAAGCAGTTACTGCTTTATATATATACCATTTTTTTTCAATAAGAAAACACGGAAAGACAAATTCAGGATAGGATGAGGAACATCGAATACATCTTAACGGCAGAGTTTCATATAGACAAGGGCCCTTTGTTGGTACATCAGTACCCCAAAAGTTTGCCAGGCTTGAATAACCTACTGTTTTTGCCTGAAATCATGTTACCAGATCAAATCCACAAGAGAGAAGAAGACTTTACACTCTTTTTGCTTCACCGAAACGCGAATACTGGGAAATTCCAATACTTGTTCGATGAGACTGTTTGTGAAACTCACCCATACTTTTTGTATACAGTAGTGGTTAATCAAACGGACAATAAATTTAAACGTGGTTCTATTATCAAATCATTATCGATCATAACCAAATTGACATTTTTCAAACACTTCAAGCCCTTGCTATTAATATGCTTGGATCAATATTTTAAGGATAATGATGTGAAAGTTATAAAGGAATTATACGATGCTATTAATTTTAAGAATCTTTCAGTACCAAATAATGGATATTCAGTATCAACAGTAAGAAAGCTATTGTTAACATCTATTCTAGATTTGCCAATTAATGATAAAATATATTCTGATGAAGACTTTCGAAATAAGCTAGTTGGGGACATGAATAAAAAAGGGATAAATGAAGATTTGTTTATACGAAAAGACTTGAGTTTTAATTCCATTATATCCTTCAACAACATGAAAATCCCTATTAAGGTTCCACTATTCAACCTACCAGATACTATTGGCGATTACCTTAATCCCACGGATATTAATTTCAAACCAAATTTAATCAATATTCTACACGCTAAGATTTCATCCAAGTCTATTCAGAATGAACTCACAATTTATGGGTTACAAACCCCACCAATTATATTGTTGATAAATGCTATTTTAACTGGAAAACGTGTTCTTTTTCTAAGCTATGAAAAATCTTCTGGATACATTATTGATCATATACTCTTGGCGATGAAGATTGTCAACGGAGGAGGTATTTTAAATGGACTATTAACAAGCTATAATGTTTTTCCAATTATTGATGTTTCCAAAGTAAGCTTGTTAGAAAAATGTGACTCCTATCTTGCAGGGACAATAAACCCGTTTTTTAAGCATAACGAGCGGTTGTGGGACCTTTTGTACGACCTTGACTCCAACGAGTTTACGCTATCATCTGCATCTTCGTTGAGCAGTACTCGGTCAAAATCTAACAATATGTCGTCAACAGCAAGTGTAATGCCTAGTTCAACATCCCGATCCAGCTTGAAGCGTGCTTCATCTGCGTCAATATCATCAATGCACTTGACAATGCTAAGCCTGATACCAAGTTCTGGAACTAACATGAGTATACCAGAACCAGAGTTTAAAAATTCCATCATTACAGAGGATGCACAATTTTTGTCCCAGCTTCAACTATCATTGTTTAACTATAACGATGATTTAACCACCATACAGCTTATTTTCAGGCGTCACATCAATGAAATTATAAGAATCTTGCTCAGTCTGAAAAACTTCAACAACTTATTAATTCCTAAAAGCAAGCAGCATGTATTATTATTGGATGGAATAGGCTACCACTGGCAAAACGATGCCACTAAACTCTTGGAGATGTCTTGCTATCAACTTATATCTAAAAAGTTTCAGAATCTTTTGTATAGTGGCAAGTTTCTGTACAATTTGTTTTTACCAAACTTTGCAAATGAAGAGAATTCGATGATTGATTTGCAACACCATTTACAGAGACTAAATAATGCTGGCCTAGGCGCTGGCATAAATGCGAACGGGAACAACGGTTCACCTTCTAAAACACAAAAAGTTAATGAAAGAGAAATTTGGTCAAGTATACTAGAGTATTTGGTAAGTGATCAAGCTTTGGAAATTTTCTTGTTAGTGATATATCTTATCCCTCCCAATTCTTCTACAGAGATCCTGTCTTCGTCAATTTTGGGAAGTAAAACAACTGCTCTTGACAAAAACAAGGGAATTGATATTTTATTGTTAAACTTATTCAACATTGATGAACAAATAAAGTCAAGCATTATGACAATCTTACAAGACATGCGATCCAACTTTTTGTGTGGTTGGTGCTTGGACTATTTTATCAAGTCCAATTTGGTTTACGAGTTCGCTTACGAAGAAATGATCAATACTTTGGGATAAATACGTATGTACAAGAAATAGCTTGGTAAAAAATGTATATTATTTTTCGGAGTCGTCTTTGCTGCCCCATTTACTGTTGAACATGGACATCATCGAAAACCGGTCTCCTGGCGTTCTACTAGCATATGCAGAGCCTGACGCACGATACTTGGATTCTCTATCGCCTTCATAGTTAAGTGTGGGGTTATTCAATGGAAAACCTGGCCTTCTTGCTGTTACTCCAAACTCCTCGGCATCTGAATCAATGCGAGCATCCGTTTCACGTTTGTGTCTTTCTTCTTTGTATATTGCCGTGTGTTTTTTGCTTACCATAAACATCCCTATAGCCACAGAACCAAGTATTCCTAGCTTTATCAAGAGTGAATTTCTGGTCTCAACTGACATCTCTGCGGTGTTTGAATGGGCTACTTTCTCCAATATACAATATCACCCAAGTACTTTAAAAAACACCTATACAATCGTTGACTACTTAATCAGGCAATACACAAATTCCTATATGATTAATAGCTTTTCTGTTAGTGTCCCGCAAAATGAAAGATCAGTTTTCGGTCTCATGTGATTTTCGCACGACGGGAAAAACCGGGGTGGGCATATATAGAGGCTGATCCTCGGCTGGAACACTTTATATCAACACACCCTATATTATAACTAACCACTATGAGTGATGTTGAAGAAATTGCCCATGCTATTGCTGGTGCCGGTGGTGGCGCTTTGTCTATGATTGTGACGTACCCCTTGGTTACATTGTCGACCTTGGCCCAAACCACTCAAAAGAAGAAGAATCAGGAAAAGAAGGAGCCCGTGGGGAAGGAGGCAGAGGGAACCATAGAGGATGGAACTCCAAATAAGAGTAGTATCAGTCGTACTACACAAGAAAAAATTCTTGACTTGATATACAATAACTCAACTTTTGAGGCTGCTCGCGAGATTATTGCCAATAAGGGGGTTCTGGGGTTGTATGCTGGATTGGAAAGCGCGTTATATGGAATCACCCTAACCAATTTTATTTACTATTATTTTTATGAGGTGACATCTAATGTGTTTTTAAAAGCAAATGTGGTAAGAAATAGACGCGATGGTGGGTTGTCAACGATACAATCAATTATAACTGGTGCTATTGCTGGTTCCATCACTTGTGTGGGTTCTAATCCGTTTTGGGTGGCTAACACTCGTATGATGACGCGCAAAAAGAATGCCAATGTCGATGAAAAGCTGGATCTGGAGCCAGAACCATCGTCATCGACGTTCAAAACAATTTTGGACATTATAGAAAAAGATGGTGTCAAGACTTTGTTTGCTGGTGTTTTACCAGCATTGGTTTTGGTGGTCAATCCGATCATCCAATATACCATTTTTGAGCAGTTAAAAAATATTATTATTGCAAGGAACGGCAAGCGCTCATTTACTGCTGTGAAGGCTTTTTTTATTGGCGCGTTTGGAAAGTTAATTGCTACCTCTTTATCCTATCCTTATATCACACTCAAGTCTAGAATGCATATTAAGCAGAAAAAGTTGAGCGCAGAGGATGGCGAGGAGAAGAAATTATCCATGCTTCAGGAAATCAAGAAGATTATCAGAGAAGAAGGTTTAGAGGGTTTGTATGGTGGATTGACCGTTAAATTATTTCAGTCTATTAGTACTGCTGCGTTTTTGTTTTACTTCAAGGAGGAATTGATGAAGGGAAGTATCAGATTGGTGCAAATTTTGCGGTTGTTAAACACAAAGAAGGCTCTTAAGCATTAAAGATGGTGTCTGTAGTCTATAAAGTAAGTTTTTTCACGTGTGTTTTTGTCTTGAAAGGTAGTGCGAATATTCCTTGAAAAGCAGTGTTAATATGTCTTGTAAAAAATGTTAATATGACTTGGAAAGAAGTGTGAATATATCAGTATAATAAACATCGTTTTGTTTGCAAAAATATATTGCGTCTTTAATGACTCTGGTTTGGCATATCATAACCTAATCTTTCCTTAGGTCCTAAGATTTTTCACTAAAGACAATCGTTCAGTGAATTAAAACATACCTTTTATCTACCGATTATAATCTTGCACTCCATTCAATCTTCTCAGCCTATTCCACACGCTCTATATTCTCAAATAGCAACTTTCTTTAACCGTAATGCTTTCAAAGCTGCCCTTTGACTGTATATCTTCTTACACATTCAATATTATAAGCCTAAATTGAAATACAAGCGAATGTCAAGAACTAAGCAGATTTGGCATCAATTTAACCAATAATTAAATCATATGGCTTAAAATAAGGTGTACTTATTTTAGCATATAATAGAAGAAAGAAGCCATCTTTTCTGCATGAGCCGCTTCTTCTACACTGTTTTTGTTAGAAAATTGACTGGAAACTCTTCATGGAAGCATGCAGTCGAAATGAATTTAAACATGGTCTTACAGCTCATTGGAAGCCAACTGCAATCTCTTGCATATCTTGGAATGCTATCCGTTGAATCTTAGATTTATAAATTCTTGATAAACTCTCAACCCCGAGTACAAAAAGCACGAAACTTTCAAAATTACCCATATTATCAGTAGATTAAGGTGAAAATAGGTGTTGCGCTGTGTTAGTCTGTTAGAATAAACTTAGACTGATTATCACGAGAAATTCTCAAAGCACATACATGTTATTCAATGCGGATCTAACAAGAATAAATTCTTTCTTTTGTACAATGATGCATTCTGATAACATTGCTTCAATTGTATTTTTTTGCATCTATATGTTCGATATATTTACCTTCATAGAAAATTTAAACGGAATGTCGCAATTGAAGAGCATTTAGTCTTTACTACTAATTGTTTGATGAATCGAGCATGAGACATCCTTCATTGAACTCTATCATTACAACCAGTTTTTCTTGTCCTGAATGCTGAGTGGTGGTGATCAATACTGAAATTTTTATTGGGCCTTGCGTATCAAGACATACTCAATCATTAATATATATATATAAAGTCTTAGACTTAAAATTGCCAAGCCTTTTCTACTGATAATAAAGCTCACGGATGTTAAAAAGATAAGATGATTACTGAAACCAAACTTCCAACTGAAAAGCGTCCTGTTGCAAGAAGAGCATGCCTAGCATGCCGTGCCAAAAAAATAAAATGCGACGGAGAACCCGTAGGCTCTGTTGCCTATCTTGATCGAACTAATACTGCAGTGCCAAGATTGAAAGAGCCTTGCAGTAACTGCAAAATGGTTGGCTCTGAATGTGTATTTGTACAAAGCAGAAGAGGTGGGCGACGTAAAAAGAAGGTTTTACATGAGGTCTCGCCCAGTAAAGTTTCTGAGCAGTATGCATCATATCCATTACCTGTCCAGCCACATCTTTTATCTGCAACTGATCCAGCTACCCAAACGCAAATAAATTACCGGTCGGTATCTTCCCCTTCTAAGGCAGTTACACCTTTAGGATCAGCAATATCTTATTCAAACAGAGCCAGCTTTTTAAGAAGTGCCGGTGAATTATCCGATTTAAGCGTAGAAGGAACCCCATGGTGTACTCCAAACATAACAACACCATCACCATACGGACTCCCACCAAGTCCATTTTCATTGCCACATTTATCATATTCATACTCTCCAACATTTCTTCGTCAATCCCCAATTGGAAGTCATTACGGAAGTTTGAAGTCTCCATATCATTTCAGTGAGTCAAGTCGAGGAACCAGTCTGCCATATCAGAGTACATTTTCTGTACAAAAACTTCGTAAAATGAGTGACTTGCCTTTACCACGTCCTGGGAAACCTGGGTGGATACTAAATAGACGACCATGGGAGACATCTGAAGATTTACAATCACCGTGCACATCCCAAGAGAGTTCAGCTGACCAGGTTAATTTTCCGGTAAAACCTCAGTTGCTGCTTTATATTGCAGGTTCTGTTCCATCTCTCGTCCTACCCAAAGTTAGTACTGAACAAACCGTGTTACCTCCTTTAAATATCAAGCCTGCCAATTGTAAAACAAATGATGAAAAGCCAATTTTACCTCCGTTACTAGGACTAAAACTTGACTCTGGTTTACCAACTCTTATACCGTCTTTGGTCTCACCCAATAAACCGTCCAATTTTCTGGCGAATTGTGATGCTTTAAGACCCTTGTCGCCTTGCCAACCCAAAAGCACTCTTGTGAACCCATAGCTTTTTAAGGCTCTTTGGATATAGAATAAATAAACAATAGGAATGTGTATTTCTCCTATATCAATACCGTAAATACTATAAAAAGTGTTTTTGACCATTTGCTGGTGCGTGAAAGTAATTTTTGGTTCCAGAAATAGGCTGCAAAATACAAATATAGGCTTTCGAAAATTAAAAATTTCGGGGATTCGGCGAAATCTCGGCGAAATTACATCTCTTATCAAAATGGTCTGCATACAAATAAACGTGGTCAATATAAATAGCCGGCGTCTTTAATGCAAATCTAGTATAAAGTCGGCTTGATTTTTTCTTTAGACTTATAATGATTAGAATTTTCAAACCTTCAGAATATCTAAGACCTAATATACCAAGTGAATACATTGGAAAATATGACTCTACTCCCATATTGCCATTCAATCATACAATAGAGAGCTTAACTAGAGATGTTTATGCTAAACCACTACATTCACACAATGATTATTGGCGAAAAAACCCGTTATTCGATGCCTTAAGTGTCGGGTGCCAAAGTATTGAGAGTGATGTATGGTACTTTTCAGATGGATATAAACTAGATCGTACTGTTACGAAATCTGCTGGCGGAATTAGACAGGAGACAAAGCAAACAACATACTTTAAGAATTCCGAAGTATTTGTGGGACACAACCAAGTATACCTTGAACCTTTGAATACATTGTTTAACATGTACTTGAATCCGCTTTTGCTGTTTTTAGACTATGCGAATCCCGAGTTCTCATTTTTTAATGAAACTAATGACAAACTGCCATTATTAGAAATGCGTGATGTAAAGCATGGTGTATTTTACAACTCCCCTGAAACCCCTTTATACTTTTGGATGGACTTTAAAACTGATCCAAACACTACATATAATGCTATAAAGCCATTCTTACAGCCGTTTATTAAAAAAGACTATCTTGCACATTATGACACCGAAGCTGATAAATACATACCTGGTCCTTTAGTAATTACAATTACCGGGAATCTTCCTACAGAGCTAGTAAAGCAGGAACGTGTACGGTATGTCTTTCTTGATGGGCCACTTGGAAGCTTTACCAAGGATGCCAGCTCAAATGAGTTAGAAGAAATTAGTAAATTATCTAGGGTGGCTAGTGCTTCCTTACAGAACCTACTACAGAACTACAGTTATGATAAAAATGATTTTTCTCTGGAGCAAATGGGGAGGCTTGCAGAAATCATTCTGGTAGCTCATGATTACAATGTTAAAACCAGAATCTGGGGAGATGTGGTATGGCCCAACAACTTGGTGAAAGCACATTTGAAAGACATTCACGATGTTGGGTCTGACTTTTTAAATGTAGATAATGTCAAAGAAGCAGCCAAGTACTTTTGATTCACAGGCTGGATCTGTTTGATTCAAATATCAATCACATTTAATTAAAATACAATAATACATACCTCAACAATTCTGTCATTTTTGGCATTTTTCGCTCCGTTATAAAAGGGGATTACTCAGATTATGACCGGCTGGCCTATCAATGAATTAAAAGTTTCTCTTCAAAAGTTCGTAAGTGTAAAATATAAGGGCATTCGCTGGAACTGCTCTTACTAAGGTGATTCCCAAGCCGCTATAAAAATTCTTGAGACCCCCTTTTCTTGCTAGTAGCTTTTTTGAAACTGTCCAAATGCCTGGTCTTCTGCCTGCATTCTCTCCCTGACTAAACACATCGTGTATTTGGATATTAGACTTTACTGTATCGATCGGAAAAATAGATACATTGAACATAACACCTGCCGCCGCACCACTGATCAATGGGTGTACTTCTAAAGGCAACCCAGATCCCGCCTTGGCTAACTCACTATTGAAGAACTCGTATGTTCCAAACCAAATAGCGGTACCAAATACTTCACGAATAAGAGTACTGTGTAGTCCATGCCAAAGACCAAATACCCCTCTTTGCCGCACCACATCAGCAATGAGAGACAAATACGATCCCGAGCGGGAATTTGATGCCAAATTTAGCACCTGTAACTTACATTTGATAAGCTCTACTGGTGTAAGAACAAATGCAGCCATAAATCCTGCAAAACTTCCCAGGGCACATTTTTGCTGGAGCAGAATTTCATTACTATTTCGAGCATGCGACCAATTAGCCAAAGCTGTAGCGGCCCAGTCATACAGGGCAAAAACAACTGACGTTTCCAAACAAGCTCCAAACAATGGTGCTCTGATTCCACGATAAAACCCATTTGCCACACCTTCGTGGGCATATGTACTTTTAATCATCTCCCATGTCGTTACTTGCGTACCCCCTGAATGAGGCGAGTGAGATACAGCCGATTGGAGGCGTACTTTAATGGTATCAAATGGAAACTCCACAAGTTTTCCGACCATTCCCAGGATGGCTCCATAAGCAATCTCCTTGAGAGGATGTGACTCGGCCGACACTATACTGGACATAATAATAAAAATTTCCTTTAACCCCAGGATAATTAACAATAGTAGTCATAATAGATGCGAAATTTTTTTTCCCCTGTGAACGATAAGCCTGTTTACTACATAATATCCAAGTTAGAGCTTGATTTATATTTGAGACAGTAAACGGTAATACCACGTAAAGACAGCATTTCGAACTCATTAGTCAACATGTTTTAAGAAATCTACGGGAATAGTCATAAAATTATGTGGATGTGTGCATTTCGATATAACCAATATTACAAGTAACCATTGGAACACTTACTTCAATGGCATAAATTTGGAGGAGGCGTTACCGGCTCTACCGTGTCTGACGGGAGTGTAGGTGATAGAGAACTCACCCAAGTAGTGACCAACCATCTCGGGTCTAATTTCGACGGTGTTGAAAACCTTACCGTTGTAGACACCAACAACAGAACCAATCATCTCAGGAACAATAACCATGTTTCTCAAGTGAGTCTTGACAACAGCGGGCTTCTCGTTGGGCTGAGTGGCCAACTTAGCGGCTCTCAACTTGTTGATCAAACCCATGGGCTTAGAGTCCAAACCTCTGGAGAATCTTCTTCTGACTCTGGCGCTGCACAACTTGGTGAAGTCCTCGGTAGACATCTCAACCAAGTCTTTCAAGTCAACACCCTTGAAGGAGAAGGTTTTGAAGTTTCTCTTTTTTCTGTCAGCTAAGTGGTGTTAGTAAGAATCGATTACATAGTGGTGAAGCAGGAGGGTAATAACAAGTATTTGGGAAGCCTCAATTAATGCTATGATTTTTCATCACTATTTTTCACCATCATCATTATTATCATCATCCGTGTCCTGTTTCTCTTGTTCCTTAATACTGTTACTACGCTCCTTCGGCTTCCTCCGTCCACTCCCGTTAACGGTACATACTAGTCTCAGCCATATTGATATCGGTGGTTCCAATCAAAAGAAAACTTTTTAGAAAAAGCCCTTTATCCAGCTGTCCTTGGACGTCCTGGCACCAGCATTGGAAAACTTTTTTTGGACTCGTTGAGTCCTGCAGATAAGTATCAATTCTCACCCATATAAAACTGCAGAAATGATGATATGGTGCGGCTCAAGCGGTGCCAAAGAGTGAACAAAATGTCAACCCCACGACCTTTTGGGGGCTTCTACTAAGTATTGCGGTTTGCAATTTCTTCCTTTTTGTCGCTTGGTCACACATATATCACGTGTTTTGTGACTGCTATCTTGTTTTCAATGTTTGAGCATCTTACACGACTCATCGTAAATCGAAAAAACGTTATTCACGTGATCGATAATTTCACTTTGGTGAGTGCACTACTATGTGCATGAATTTTTCTGTCTCATTGGCTCCCCAGCAGGCTTGCAGTGCAGCACTGAGGATTGGTCCTGGGAGGGAAGCATTCTACCAGGCTGAAAAATTTTCGAACTCTACAATGTTCCTTTTTAGAAAAAGTGTTCTAGTCAAAGGATAGTCTGCCGATTCACTAGCTTAAAAGTGATTATTCTCCATTAACCATGAAATACTTAGCTGCTTACTTATTGTTGGTCCAGGGTGGTAACACCTCTCCCTCTGCTTCAGACATCTCTGACCTTTTGTCCACCGTTGGTGTTGAGGCTGAAGAGTCCAGAATCTCCTCTTTGCTCTCCGAGTTGGAAGGCAAGACCGTTGAGGAGTTGATTGCCGAGGGTAACACCAAGTTGGCTTCTGTCCCTACTGGTGGTGCCGCTGCTGCTGGTGGTGCTGCTGCTGGTGGTGCCGCTGCCGAGGCCGTTGAGGAGGAGAAGGAAGAAGAAGCCAAGGAGGAGTCCGACGACGACATGGGCTTTGGTTTGTTTGACTAAGCAGCCTCTGCTTTCTGTCAGTGTATATTAACTTGTGCATGACTGTTTAGTACATATTAATTTATGGTTGGAACAAAATTGAGTGTAGAATTGATGTAAAATCGATTAAGATTATTTTCCTAATTATGATGTTAATTCTGCTTATGTCACCAATGAAGAATTTAGAAGTGCAAATTAGCTCTTTCATTTGATAATATGAAATCGCATATTGAATTTAAAGTATCTGATCAACCCGTAAATCTAGATTTGATTTTATAATTAAATTAACATGAACTCAATTATCAATTAAGTTTATACACTAAAACATTTCTTCAACCCGTAAAAATATATCATATATTCAGTCCATTATTACTGGTGGCTTTGTTGGTGTACTATGCTACGCAACTCGCGGCCCTCGAGTTTATATTCTAATTTCTCCACAAGAATTCGAAACCGGTTGATTTCAGTAACCAACACGTTGGTAGACTGAGCCGTTAACATATTTGCTTGTATATTTCCAACATTTATCTCATGTTCCTCTTCATCGGAGTCATGATTGGTAATAGCCAGTGGCTGCGGTATAAGTGCACCAGAAATTTCACGATATAGACTGTTCAAGTACTCATGCTTGGCACACTTTTGTTTTAATCTATTATGTATTTCGATCAAATCACTTCGTATCAAATCGTATTGTAACAAAATAGACTTCTCAATTGACACAGCACTCATAGCCTGCTTCTTATAGCGCTTTTCAATACTATTCATCAGATTTGAATCGTTTACTATGCTTTGGTCTCCCAACAGGTAATCATACTCTTTTTTGTCTTGCTCCTCAATACCTTCTTTATTATTATCTTGTACTTCATTATCTTGTACTTCATTATCTTGTACTTCATTATCTTGTACTGTTTCTTTGCTGTCTGGAATCAAATACTTTGACTCAGGAAGCGCATTCACCAACTCACTGTATTCTTTAACACGCTGCTCAATATTTATTGAATCAGACATAATCTCAATTTCTGGTATAGTCAATGGCGCTAATGCACCCAGAATACGCAAAAGTTGCTCATTTACTGCTGCAAGCTTAGCTTGTTCTACTTGGACAACTTGTGAAACAATCTGATGGGTGATCTGTGACTTAAATGCTCTTCGATTATACCGCTTAACCAGAGTATTCACCTTGGATAGCACTCGTTCTAGCTGCGATTCTGAAATTTCTCCGCCATGATTCTGAATTATAGCTCTTAATTCTGGAGTTACGCGGAAAGGTTTGTTCAACAAATTAACTTGAGTATCAATAAATCGTTTAGTATATACGTATGAGTGGTCCATGATGAGCTTGATCTAAATATAAACAGAATGATGTCCTGCACAAAAAATGCTACGAACTGAAAAACCACCTCGTACCCCAGGGTTTTTAGGCAAGGAGGCTTGAAGTTAAAAATGTTGCCAACTTGTGGGTTTATTTCAGTTTGGAAGATATGTGGTGTGGAATTTTTCATAAATGGTCGAATTTCCTTTACTTGATCATATTTGTGAAAACAGTGTAATATTTTTATTCGAATTAGGCGTATAATTAGGCAAATCTCAATTTTTTTTATAACTCTTAACAAATTCTATAGAATTTGTTAAAAAAGATAACAATATGGTACCTTATTTTTTGTAGAATTTTTAGTTGCAATATATAAAGTGCTTCCTTTTTAAAATATAGCTAATTTTGCTTGGATTTGCCACGTTTATCACGTTATTGAAGCAGAAACATCGTCTATATACCTTTCAGTTATGTTATTTTTTGTAGAATAAAACCAGTTTATATATTGACGTATTTTTAGGCGGTTAAGACCTGTCATTTTATAGCCAAAGCCGAGCTTATTTGTTCGTTGTTAGCTATTAATTCTAATGTAACCTAATCTCTCATTTTGCACCCAAAACTTTCAAACCATATTTGCGTTTTTGCACGACCCTTTATCTAAGAGCAATACCAATTATCATAATTTATCGGAGTGTTGACGCACTTTCGTGAAGTAGCTGATGAAAAATACAGGAGTCGTCTCAAAAAGCCCCCAATACCAGTTGTTTACTGCAAATGTCGCAAGTGATATATCAGCTTTTTGAATCTGGCAGTAGTGAATACCACACATTAAATAATAGTGATCATGTGTACCGGCCGTCTACAGGTAGAACGGCCCAGTACCAGTTAGCAATTGCTCTTATTTTAGGACTATCTGCATTCTTGTCGTTTTCAGTGTTGCGTGTCCGATATCCAAGGATTTATGTGGCTAATTTTAACCACCTAAATACGAACTATGTTCATTCATCTTCACGACAAAAGCTCCCCCGTATTCCTTCAAAATCGTTGTTTGGATGGATTCCCGTGTTGTTTCGCATTAGTGAACAGCAGATTCTAGAACACGCTGGGCTTGATGCTTTGGTGTTTTTAGGGTTTTTCAAAATGTGCATAAAGATTTTAACAACTTGTGTGTTGTTCGCTATATGCATCATATCTCCCATTCGGTACTTTTATACGGGGAAGGTGGATCAGGATTACCCGAGCGATGATGAGGACTTGGATGATCGTTACGCAACATATGTATCAAACTTTGCTGCTGTAACCTTTGGAACATCGTACAGAGGGTTTTACTGGATGTACACTGTTTTCACTTATGTTTTCACTTTTGTAGTGAGCTACTTTTTGTTGAAGGAAACTGTCAAAATAATTAATATGAGGCAAAATTATTTGGGAAGACAAAACTCAATTACTGACAGAACTATCAAAATTTCAGGTATCCCTTCTGTTTTGCGCGATGAAGAAGACTTAAAGCGCCACATAGAAAGCTTAGGGATATGTAAGATAGATTCTTTGGTTGTAGTGAAGGAGTGGAATTTTCTTAACAAACTATTCAGAAAGAGAAATAGTATTTTGCGGAATGTGGAAGTGTATTGGATGGAATATTTTGAGCGTATCGGAATCAAAAGTACAAATGATTTGCTCTCTTCTAACTTACATCCAAATATTGGTAGCCTGTACGCGTTGGAAGCACCAGATCAATACCAAGATGATCAACTGGAAAATATCGTTCCGCAGATTTCGAATACTTCGGTCTTTGATCAAATCACAGAACGCGTAGAATCCTCTATGGCTTCAGGATCTGGAAGCATACCACTTTTAGACGTGGAACTTGAAGCCAGGCCCAAAATAAGGCCACAATTTTATGGTTTATATGGGCCACAGGTTGATGCTATCAATTACTATACTGAAAAATTGCAAATAATAGATGCGGAAATCAAGAAGGCCAGAAAAAAGGACTACCCAGCATCTTCTACTGCTTTTATCACATTGGGGACTACTGCACAAGCGCAAATGCTTGCACAGGCTGTGTTGGATCCAAAAATTAACCATTTAATCACAAACTTGGCTCCTGCGCCTCATGATATTATTTGGGAGAATTTGTGCTTATCTAGAAAAGAACGAAATACCCGAATATTTTGCGTTACTTTATTCATTGGATTAGTCAGTGCGCTTATGGTATTCCCAGTTAGTTACTTGGCCAATTTATTAAATGTGAAATCAATATCCCGAATTTGGCCCAAACTAGGGGAGTTTTTAAAGGCTAATAAGCGCGCACAAACCATCGTCACTGGTTTGTTGCCAACTTATATCTTTACAATATTAAATATAACCATGCCATACTTTTGCATTTGGATATCCAACAAACAAGGCTATACTTCTCATAGTGACGAAGAATTATCGACCGTTTCTAAAAACTTCTTTTATGTTTTTGTCAATTTGTTCTTGGTTTTCACGCTTTTTGGAACAGCCAAATTGAGCGAAACAACAGATATAGCAAAGCAATTGGCTCAATCTCTCAGGGACCTCTCGCTATTCTATGTGGATCTTATTATTTTACAGGGACTAGGTATTTTTCCTTATAAATTATTGTTATTTGGCAATTTACTCAAATTTCCTATTGGGTCTTTGTTTTGGTGCAAAACACCAAGAGACCATCTTAAACTTAATAAGCCTCCGGTTTTTAATTTTGGATTAAATCTTCCACAACCAATATTAATTTTGATTATTACAATCGTTTACTCGGTTATGTCCACCAAAATTTTAACAGCAGGTTTGTTGTACTTTTTGATAGGATATTTTGTGAACAAGTATCAATTGTTGTATGCTTGCGTACATCCACCCCACTCAACAGGCAAGGTGTGGCCTCTAGTATTCAGAAGAATAATATTAGGGTTGTTGATATTTCAGTTGACCATGGTAGGAACTTTGGCCTTGCAACTGGCGTATATATGCGCAACATTTTTAGCACCTTTGCCGATTTTTACACTACTTCTTTTGTGGAACTTTCAAAAGAATTACATTCCATTGTCAATATTTATCGCCTTGAGATCAATAGAGAATAATGAGTTTCTGAGGAACGATGAAGAAAGCTTGATGCACAATGATGATTCGAGGATAAACTCGCACAACAGAACTTTAGATGAACGAAGAGAGTTGAACACAACTTACGACTTTCCAAATTTGGTAGACGATCTCGAAGGACCATTAATAGCTATTGATGGAGATGCAGTGTTAATGATTGACAAAGAAGGCGTAGTAGTACGAAAAATTCAAACGTTTAATAAGTAGTAGTACTTATATTATAGAACAGGCTGATTAAACTCTTAATCACCATAGAAAATGACTCTTTGTAACATATAATGAGATTTAGAATAGCAGATATTTCGCTATGGTAGAAAGAAGACAAGCTTACACCAGATATTCGGCTTATTGAAAAGCCGAGAACGAGTGTCGTGGCCAATAATTCAACTAATATAGACAATAGCAAAGCAACGAGAATCTTGAAACATTTATAGTTTGTCACAACTCGAAGCGCCTCTATTGTATTGATAAAGCCTATAAGGCTGATAAGCGGTACTGAAATAGTGGTTGTGTCATATGGCCATATTAGCATCAAAATGGGAAAAAGCTTGACGGATTGCGAGACCAACAATGTTCTCAATAAAACTGAAATATAGTATCCCCTCTGAGACTCTCTATTGAGGTTATGATTAACTTGATCTCCCCAGCCAAGCCAGTATTTGAAAAGAATTTGAATGGAGATATTCAAAAAAATCTGCTGTAAGATCAGCTTCTCAATAAGAAAGAAGTATTGCAAGTGTGGGCTCTGGTTAAGGATGAATGTCATTAGCATTGTATGGCTACTTTTCCTCTCTTCATATGCCCAAATTAAATAGACCTCAAATAGTGTATACATCACGAGTAATCTAATTAGCTTTCGGTATCGCTTTAAAAGGTTCTTTACTCTTTCGACTTTCAGCATTGTTGGGACCTCTACACCAGAGTGAGTATACTGATTTTCTAGCATCAGCATCTCTGTCGCATTATACGATAAATGTTTATATGCTTGGCTTTTCAATAACAATATATCGATAAATAGTAAAACATCGTCATATTCAATGTATTTGTCTGCAATCTCACCACAGCGAGGACATTTGGTGAGTTGAACATAGGCGTTCTTATACTTGAAGTACAAACAGTCTATGTTTAAATAGGAGCATTCTATACATATCATCGAGTGCCTGCAATATGGACATTATATTTAACACTACATTTTTTTCAGCCCGGTTGAGCGATACCTCTATACAATAGCTGTTCAATTGCAAAATGCCATGGGGGGAGCAATTTCTGGTACATTACCTAGGATGAATTTGGGTGCCTTGAAGGCTTCAATTACCTGCGGATCAAAGTCAGAAAGAGACTGATTGCTTGTAGTGTCTGTAGAGCCAAATCCAGTATTTGTAGCACCTAGAGGAGTATTAAATAATGACTGACCGGTGTTTTGTACACCTGGTTGGGAGTTACTTGTAGTAGACCCGAACGCAGATGTCTGCGACGAGCTAGGTTGGCCAAACGATGATTGCGTGTTTCCTGTTTGCCCAAAAGGAGATGAATTATTGGTATTAGTTTGGCCAAAGGGAGTGGAGTTTACAGCAGCACTTCCAAATGGCGTTGACTTGGTGTTAGCTTGACCGAAGGGAGATGGGTTTATATTAGTTTGTCCAAATGGAGATGCGTTGGTGGTACTAGCCTGTCCAAATGGAGAAGGATTGGCAGCATTGGTCTGACCAAATGGAGACGGGTTGGTGGTACTAGCCTGTCCAAATGCAGAAGGAGTGGCAGCATTGGTCTGGCCAAATGGAGATGGGTTAGTAGTACCTGTTTGACCAAATGAAGATGGGTTAGTAGTACCTGTTTGACCAAATGGAGATGGGTTAGCCGTACTAGCCTGACCAAATGGAGATGGGTTAGAGGTACCTGTCTGACCAAATGGAGATGGGTTAGAGGTACCAGTTTGACCGAATGGAGACAGATTGGCAGTATTGGTTTGACCAAATGGAGATGGGTTAGCCGTACTGGCCTGGCCAAATGGAGATGGATTGGCAGTATTAAGCTGACCAAACGCTGATGTTGAGGATTGAGCAAAGGGGTTAGGCGTTGTGTTAGCTGATCCAAAGGCATTGTTAGACCCAAATGCCAGTTTAGCATTCGACTGAGAATTGAACGAATTAGATAAATTCCCAAACCCACTTGCTCCAAATGATGAGCTACCGAAGGCCAGACTTGCTTGTTGTCCCAAACCTGAGCCTCCAAAAGTAGAAGTGGCATTATTGCTGATATTGTTGTTGTTATTTCCGAACGATGATGACCCAAATGCTCCTTGTTCCACAGGTTTATTGAACCCACTAGATCCAAATCCGCTAGATCCAAATCCAGAAGAAGCACTCTGCGACCCAAACCCGCTACTCCCAAACCCTGGTTGGCTACCAAACGCATTGGAGTTCCAGCTCAGAGATCCAAATTCACCGCCAGCAGTGTTGGAAGTACCAAATCCATGGTTACCGCCACTCTGAAAGTTCTCAGAATGAGAGAACTTACAGCTTTTGCCAAACTTGCAGTTACCATTAGCATAGAATCTACACGGCTGCTTGGCCATTCTGAGCAGCTGATTCGTAAATGGTTCTGGTGGTTATTGTCTAATATTGTTACAAAAATCTATAATTTTCGATGGCCTACCAAGAACGGGTGCAAAAAAACGCCATCACTATTTATCACCAGCTCTCTCTAATTCTGCTGTATTGTGCTACGACATGACTGTGCCAAAACCATTATGTTTTGAGAGCTTACGCAATAAGCTTGTTTATACAAGTTTTTCACCTCTTGTAAAACGTCCATTTTTGTTCTGGAACCATCAGCAATATCTTGTAGCGAATTCTCCAAAGACTTCCGGAGAAAAGGCTTGGAAAGCGACATATTATCAAAGTCCATTTTGTCAAAACCTTCGATCAAGCCCATACCCAAAGCAGAAGGAACAATATACTCTATATTTCCTTGTTTCTGTTTGGCCACATATCCTCTGCTGGTGATCTTTTCAATGTGCTCAGCTATGGTAGCATCAGTACCAATTCCATTGGCATCCATTAGAGCAATTAGTTCAGACTCGGTCATGTGTTTTGGCGGTGAACTTTGTCCCTCTTTCATTAGGCCACTAGAAATATTAATGGTTTCTCCTTCGGTCAATGGTGGTAGCTGCTTAGAACTTTCCCATTTGCGATATATGAAAATATCCAAATAATTACGCTCGATAACCATTAGGCCATTGGCAGTGAAAAACTCGTCTCCCCATTTCAAAGTCGCGGTGGTAAGCTGTCCCACGGCATCCTTGGAGCAACATGCTATGAATCGCCGAACAACATACTCGTAAACTTTCTTTTCGTCGGCAGACGTCAACACGTCTAAGTTAACATAGTTCACAGGATGAATGGCTGGATGTGCCTTATCATCGTGCTTCCCGCTACGAGGCATTTCCAAACCTTGCTCCAAAAGAGAAGACGCATATTGTCCCCAGCGCAGATCTTGTCGCTGCTTATCAATGGTTCCTCTGAAGTCCATCGTTGGTGGGTATGAATCTGTCTCTGTTCTGGGATACGAGATAAAGCCTCGATTGTATAGTTTCTCAGCGGCATCCAAAGCCCGTTTGGCGCTCATTTTAAAGTACCGCGAGCAGTCTTTTTGAAGCTCGACAGTAGTTAAGGGTAGAGGGCGCCAATTTGTGGTTCGTTTCTGCTCCAACTTGGATATAACCGCCTGTTTATGTTCAAGACACTTTTGGTACAATAACAAGACAAATAGCCGGTCAAAGAAGTGACCTCTGGTCCAGTTGAACAGGGTTTTCTTGTTTTCTCGTCGTATGTCCACTGAAATATACCAAAACTGCTCAGGAATAAAGCTTTTAACACGTTTGTACCGGTCTACGATAAATCCCAACGTGGGGAACTGGCAGGTTCCATACGAAGCCACCTCCTTTTTGTCTATAATACGATGCTGGCGGAGGCTATCTGTCAAGAGGCGAGTAAAGCTTGTGCCCACCCTAAAATCCACCTCCATGCGACACGATACAGCTGCAACAGCCTTCATGTCTAGTGTAGCGGGAGACCTCGCTGCTTCGAGAACATGCGCTCTCCCCAAGTGCGAAAACCGACTGCGCCATATATCCCGTATTTCGATGGCCAGGTTACCCTTGTTCGCAGCCTTGAAAATCTCGAACCCTATAAATTCTCCCTCACGGTCGCAATCAGTCCAGATCATCAATTTGTTAGATCTTTGCGCCTCTTTAGAGATATTTTCAAACACATCTGTCTTGGTGATCTTTTCCACCAACTCTACGTCAAACAACCTACCTGGAACACACTTACCCCACTGATAAGCCAATGGGAAGTCTAGGTTTGTCATATGACCCACTACAGATGTCATTGTAACATCACAAGGCCCCTGTCCAGGGAAATCGAATGAGAAATCGTAGTTCTTGATGTACTTGTTCTTGGAGTTGCGTACACTAAAACGACCCCCACTAAGGATATTTGACACTTCTTTGGCTATAGAAGGCTTCTCGGCAACACATAGTATTTTCATGTTTCCATAATTCACCTTGAATGTAACGTTAGAATACTGATTTTCCAGGCCTCAATGTGATTGATACGATTGATGGGACTGGTGAGGCTGATGGGATCAATTTCTGCATTTTTCAGCTACAAAAAAAATCGCCTTCAGGGGCGTTATCCACCAAGAGCCGCTGGTACAAGTGCTCTATAGTGACAATCCGACTATAAAACGTTTCCGTGGGTACTCAAGCTTGGTTGCTAAGCCATAGGCATACGCTTGCAGACGATTTTGCCGAGAGAGCTTGACATCCCTCGTGTCTACACGTTAACGCCACCCGGTTTCAATACTGTTTCTTGCTGATAAGGGCAGACAAGACAACAGAAAGCAAATACATCACAAAGAGGATAGAAAAAGGAATAGAAAGGGTTTTTTTACAGATCAGAAAGATCGATCACCTTGATTTCATTACCGTCGCTATCATTGACATCGTTATCATTGTTGTAATCACAATTTGCTCAGCAATTAAGAACTAAAACATTAATAGTTGGCTATTATACGAGTGTCTGAAACTACGGTGCAAGTAATACGACATAAAAATGCCTAGCTTTGGTAATGACCACTTGTTTGAATCAATAAATTTGTCAAGCACGGTTGATCACCCACAGGGTTGGAATAATATACCAAATATGAAATCCATTCCAGAATCGGTATCAGCCACATCTGATGAGTGCTCTCTGAACAGTGACGCGGGATCCATAGTTGAAGAGATTGATCCTGCTGGGTTTATTCTCTCTCAACATGTGGAAGCAAATTCTAAAACCGAAACTGGCTCGCAGACATGGAACGGGGCTCCTTTTTCAAGGAGTTTTGACTCTCACAATAAAGTTCCTGAAGATGAGTTCTTTCTGAACCCCTCCAGAATTTTATCGAGACCGCGGGAATCATCAGAACTGGATAATCTGCATGATCTGCGGGGGCAAGCTCACAAAGCAAATAACAACGACATCAACTTAAGTTCAAATTGGAGCTGCCGAAATTATGCGCAAACTGAATCCCCTTTGGAATATTTAAGTAACAAAAGCAAGTTTTTAGAAGCTGAATTGTGTCACAATATACTCAAGCAGCAGGACTGCTTATCTACTGGTGACCAGGATTTGTCCAAAGTAAGACTGATGATCGCCCAAAACTTTGGAATGCTTTCTGAAAATTACTTTTCCCTCAATGAGTTATATACTAAACAGTTGTCATGCAATGAATTATTATACACCCAGTTGCAGCAATGGGATGACAAGCGAAATAAAATAATTGACAAAATCAAGCTTCTTAAAAGCCCAAATAATAAATATGGCTCCAAGTTGGTAATGCTTGCAGACAAAAACTATGATGTCGACCAACAGATAGATGATTTGAAGAAAAAGATGCAAATGTTGAAAGAAAAAAAAAGCTTGATAACTTTAGAAATAGAATCAACAAGTTCTGTGTTGGAGAGCAAAACTTCCAAATATGTTGAAGCATTCAAAACACATGAAGACCAAGGGAGGAAAATAATATCTGACGCATTAAAATCAGGTGGAATATCAGATGAGGAAAGCAAACAATTTATCAAATTTACCCCTGTAAACATAGCGTTTTCCCGTACGAAAAACTTAGAAGAAAACTCACAAAACTTTGTGAAAGAGGATCTAAAAAACATCTCTGGACAGAGGAATCCTAATGGAAAACACTCTTTAAATCTGCCTTCAGCAGACCCTATTGAGATACGGCATTTTGAACTGGCTCCAGATGAAAATAACAAAAAGGACATAAATGATCATGAAATTTGGAATCATGGTAAAGGACCTTCAGCTTATGAGAAAGGCTTTGAGAAAGGTTCTAAGCTGTCAATTCAAGTTAGGGAGATGTTTACTCAAGTGTGGAACAAGGTTATTAGAAACATACATGTTGATAACAAAACCTCTATTAATTTAATTAAAACCACAAACATTGACTTTCAGGAAAATACAATAAGAGAAAAAATTGACATTAACCCAGTCCTAAAATTATTGGAACAAATAATTCTGTCTATTAATGATTTGGTTTTCAGCTCTTCTAATAATGCTGTTTTGTTTCATGAATACGGTACAGGCTGGAAAGATTTGATATCGGTTTTGAACTCACAAGAGAATAAAATTATTGAATATTTTTTGGAATCCCAAAACTCCTCAGAACAAAATGATGAGACTCTAATCGAAATTCTAACTAGTACTTTAAACAAATTAATATCGTGTATCAAATACCCCAAAGGTCTGTTAGATACAAAAACACTATTTGAAATCGAAACTCCTCTTCACGAAGTTCTAGCAAATGAAATTACAGCAATAATGGAAGCTTTATCGCTTGCTTTAAGAGGACGGGTAATTAAAGGAATCCCCAATATGGAGGATTTTGGTTTTGGCCTTGTGTCTGATGTTTCTGGTCAAAAGATAAGTGTCAGGGAAAATACAAGAATACAAAATCATAAGGCAAATTAAGCATTCCTTGCAAAATATTCAAATCAAACTTTAAAGGCAAAGTTGTCATGTAAAAGACATTTTTTGAAAAAAATTACGAAACCTACTCTTTACTCAATTGCTTGAAAATGGGAACACAAATATGCCTCAAATAAATCCCAAATTACTTATTTTGGGGCGGTCTTCTCCTGTTTATGAAAATGCTAGAGCCCCGGGATGAGGTACCTCTTTGTGAGACGCCCCTGTAATTTCCTCTACCTCTAGTATGATGACCCATGTTGTTATTTGATACGCCTCTTCTGGAATCGCCTCTATCTTCATAGGGTCTATAGGATGATTTCTCATCCCCTAATAAACCATTTTGTGCATCAAAATTGCTTGCAGGAGAAGATAGCGTTCCACTTCTTGAAGGCTTAAATACATCACGTTCTACTGGTGAGTTTCTATTGAGCCCAGGATTGCTTGGATGGTTATTTCCCAAATTCTTGCTTGTATCTAAATCTTCTGGGCGAATCTGTGAAATGGCACCCCGATTATTTGTATGAGGCCCATTTTGGCTATATCTCACAGGAGGCAAAACACCAGATTTAGATGGTACTGACAGAGCTTTTTTTGGACCATTTCTGTTGCCTTCTTCGCGTGTTCGTCTCTCTGGATTGAAATATTTGTTTTTCTCATCCTTTTTTGCATTGGGTCTTTCAATATAGCCAGACTTATGATGCATATTTGTATTAAAAGTTGTTTCTGCGTGTAAACTGCTTTCGATCTTTCTATTGCTATGCTCTTTGTCGTAAGAGTTTCCTTGTAATCTATAACGCTTGGAGTCTGATTCCTTTTCCCTTTCATTCTGCCTCTTGTAAGCTATTGGTTCATAAGCTGTAACTGTATTTTGGTTAACCTTAGCAGAATCGAAATTCTTATTTTTAGCTTTGATATGAGGAGGAACAGGAATTCTTGGTGGCAGTAGCGGGGGTTTAGTGATATTTTGAAGTTTGTCTACTGGTTTGTCATCAAAAGGGGGTGAGACGGTATCAAAGGCAGTATTCGGCTTTTGACTGGAAGCCAGATTATCAGATGAGTGATTATTTAATATCATGGGAGGAGCTGGACTTCCGTTTAAAAATCCAGGAGATGCAACAGTGACACAGTTTCTTTCCTGGGCATTTTTCAATAATCTGTTCCAAACTTTGTTTCTCATCAAGGATTCCTTGTTTCCTAATATCCAAAGCGATGTTCTTGCACGAGTTAGCGCAACATTCATACGTCTAATATCACTTAAAAAGCCAACATTTCCTGTTTGACTTGCACGAACACACGACATGATAATAATTTCCTTTTCTTGACCTTGAAAACCATCAACAGTATTAAAATCAATTTCTGAAAGAATAGTGTGGCCGTATTTTCGTATAAATACACTTTTGAGACTTTTAATCTGTTCTTTATATGGAGAAATGATACCAATACGACCACCAAACTCTCGATCAGGCAACATTTTAATAAGCTTTTCCACTATTTCTAGAGCTACTTTTGCTTCTCCAACATTAAAAAGAGATTTAGATTGCTCATTTCTTTGGTGCTTACTTACAATATCAAAAAATCTGTAAGGGGTAAGAGGATATTGAGCATGCCAAGGCCGTTCATTTTTAGCTACCATACCTGGTCCATCTTTCAAGCGTGAATGATAAAACTCAGCACTAGGGAACTGTGATATATCGGGATGCATCCGGTATTGTACATCCAAAAGATAAACTGAATCTGGATTATTTTTTTGCATTCTAACAAATAAACTCTGTTCATAGTTTAGAGAGGCTGCAGCTTGTGATAAAACAGTTGGTGGTAATTGGTTAGGATCACCGACCATGATACATTTTTTGCAGCCATATCTCAAAGGAATAATTGAAGATAACTCAACACACTGACAAGCTTCATCAATAATCACTTGATCAAACTTAATACTAAGTTTTGCTAAAAAGTCATGCGCAGAACCTGACAAAGTAGAGCAGATTACTTGAGCATTTAAAAGAATTTTGGCTTGAACATTGCGTCTGTCAATTTCCCTAGTACGATAAGCAATTGATACTCTTTCTCTTTGCTCATCTAACTTCTGGGCTAATTCATTACGTTTTTTGTTGACTTCCCGAATTTTTGCTTCTAGAGCCATCGTTTCCTCAGCTGATAAATTAGAGTTTGCCAATTCTTCTTTTATCTTGTTCCGCTCGGAAACACACTGTGTATGCTCTGCTCTAATGTTGGGATCAACCGAAACATCTGCAGATTTCGCTTGAAGCTCTTTGTCGACTAATTCTTCTAGTGTCAAATCTCTTACCGCAGCATTTATAGCGTCGCTACGTCCAAGTCTCACTACCTTCAAAGGCATCATTTCACCCTTCGAATTCTTGACACCAGCTCTTAAACGTAACACCAATTCATCAACAGCGGCATTACTAGGGGCACATATCAAGATCTTTGGTTTGTTTTCGGATTGAGCACCTTTTGCGTCTGAAGGTGTGGAAATAACATTTTCTTTCATCTGATTAGAAATTGAATAGCCAACAATACCGAGAATCGTTTTTGTTTTACCTGTACCTGGCGGACCCTGAATTAGAGAGAACCCTTCACTATTGTACGATCCTATTATAGCTTTTGCTTGTGATTTATTAACATCGTATAGTTTTAGCATATTGTTGGCTTTTTCATCACTGATATCAATTGGAACGTTAGGCTTTGCTTGGATTATTTGATCGCTAAGGTTGTAATATTGCAAACCCTTCAACGACGAAAACTCTCTTTCAACTGTTATCATTTGCATAACACGCATTGCAACAATTTCAGATTTAGGAGTCAATACACCCATCATCGAGCCCCCAGGGTAAACCCTCAACGTAATATCTGAGAAATCACTCCCTGCAGATTTGATTTCCCTAACCTTGGCCAAACAGGTCCTTGTTTCTGGAGCCTTTAAATAAGAGCTAAGTCTGCCAGGTTGTTCAAATTCCTGAGGATCAACATGTCCCAAGACTAGCAAATCCGAGTCACCTACTTTTCTATCAGCAAGTACAGACTTCTTTACAGAAGCATATACATCAAAGAAACCATCAACACTAGTTCTACTACCAACTAAAAGTTGAAAAGGTAATTCTTGTCCTATCTCTTTAGCCGATTGAATACCTTGCCAACATTCTAGCATTAATAATGGCTCTGTTGTGCGAACATAGTCTCGCAAATCTTCGTATGTGTTCTTCATTGGATGGTACAAGCTCGAATTTTCACTGGGATATGCATGTTTTGAGTTATAGTTCCACTTTAGAATAGTGGAGTAGAGTGGTTTTAGACTTACATTTAATCTTAACCGCATGTACTCTTCTTCTTTACGTGCTTCGCTAACTCTGGAATCTTGTGATAACTTTGTTAAAGGTCTTCCATTTATGTCAACCTCCATTACTTTTGGTTTAGTCTTTTTCTTATCAACAAATAAATCTGAGAGGTCAACATTATCTTCATCGTCTGAACTGTCTGAATCGGTGCGCTTTTTCTTCAAAACATTTAAAGAGCGTCCGACCACCGGAGGCGCTTTTTTGGAATTGAATCCTGCTGGTCTTGGTGCTGCAGGAGCTAGCACTGGTACCGATGGACGATTTGGAGCGCGAGCACCTGCCAACTCTTTTCTGATCATATCAATACTACTGGCCTTGATTTCATTGGGAGGTGGGGCCACAGGTGCTTCAGAAGTAACAATGCCATATCTTCCTAAAGTTTGCTGTTTCGGAGGTTTGACATGGGTTTGATATCTATAAGTTGGCGCTTCAGGAGCTGGAGTTGAATCATTGGACAAATCAATGGTTTGTTTTGTTTTCTTGTTTCTTTGTATTTGAGTCTCAGTAACAATTTTTTCTACCAATTCATAATCGAGTTCTCTTGCCTTTGATAATATCTGAGATCTTTGGATGTCACTCAATTTATTGTTAAATTTTTTTGCTTTAGCCCCATACCTTGCAAACACTTCAACGAAGGATTTGTCAATAGTAAATTGTAGATCATTTGCCAAGTCAAATCCTTTAAAAACTAGATCAACGCATGAATTCAACAATGATGTGTCACCCAATCTCAACCATACGACAACATAATAAAATGCGTCCATGAAATCTTTAAATAACGAATGCAGGTTACTTTCCGTTGAAAGCAGTGTGGCATCAAGAATCAACCTAAATGAATCGATCAACAAATGACTTAAATCAAGGGTATCTCTGGTAAATTCAATTAGTTCATCAAGATGATATTGACTTGCCCAAATAAGTGTCTTTTGATAAACCATGATTAAAAAGCTCCAACACTTCTTCCATAGTGCATTAATTTCTTTTGTAAAATCTTTGCCTTGTTTAGATGAAGAAAGAATTCCCAAAAGTGGATCACACAAAGCTTTTACAACATCCATAAGGATTCTTATTGCTTTGGGGCATGGTTCAAAGGCTTCCATAGTAATCAAGTTTTGGAGATTAGAATTAATGGCAATAATTGTTGAACCAAGATGATTTGATAATAGCTCTTGAATAGTTTCAAAACGGCCACCAACTCCAACATCAAAAACTTGGTATAAAATATCCAATGCCGCCTGATTCACAAGTGGCGATAAAATACACGACCAAAACGCAATCAGCCCCTGTTCCCTTATAAAAACTTCCTTCAAAACTGGTGTTGATGCTAAACTGACCTTTTCAAGTAATTCACTAAGTAATTTTAATATTAATGATACGTTTCTATTATGCTGTTTGCGTGCGTCTGAAAGCTTCTTAGATGTTTCCTCGGTTTTTCTTTGAACAAAGTGTATAATGCATGAAACGTTCTCTAACGAGGATATTATTTTTGACAATAACGCTGGATTACTATGAACAGGTTTCGTGCAAAGGTTTTTCCAAAGTAATGGAAAAGCATCATAAGATGTTGGCTCGGTTCCTACTAATAGCAAATTTGTGTTATGTGCTAGCGCCGATATATCATGCTCCAATGATTCAGTAATTAATTTAATAGCTGATGTTGAATTCTTACCAAGAGCCTGATTCACTATTGCCTCTGCATTGTATTCAATCGTAGCACGCACCTCTCTTCTTCTTAATAATCCTATTGCGAATTTCTTCAGACGGAAATCAGTCGTTTCATCTTCAAGATGGAAGGATTGCAATAGAACCATACAAGACAACTCACGGAGCTTACCACTTCCAACCTTTTGATCAGTAGAAGCCGTAATAGAGGCTGACTGCTTTAAAAGAAATGTGCCTAATCTAATACTCGCAGTTTGTTTCTGGCTCTCTGTTAATGAAACAAATAAAGTTATCAGCCAATTTGTAAGGCTCAAAAATGCCAGATCATTTGTTGAATCAGAAACTTCTAGTTCAACCAACTGTTTCCCAAATTGCGGGTGACTTAGAACAGTATCTAAAACATTCATATATGTAAAGGGTGCAGCATGAACCCAAAAATCTGTTTTGAACCTAGAAATGAACTTCTCGAATACAAGCAAAAGAATCCGCAAAGGCTCATTCAAAAAAGACAAAATGTTGTTGAAAAAAACACGAATAATTGGGTAGAGCCTGATGTTTGTAAATTGACTCATGGCTTTTATATCTTTTGGGCAATTCATTTTCTCCAAAAAAGCTTGGTTATCCACAAAATCTAGAATTTTATAAAGCACGGTCCAAAACCTAACTGAAGCTGACTCAGTAAAAAACTTTGCATCTTGAATTTTGTACAAATTAATGCTGAACTCATCCACAAATGAAGGGTCCAATGTATCTTTGGTATAAACTATCTTTGAATCGCTCAAATGCTTGAGACATTTTTCTGACCATATTTTTTGTTCTGTAGTACCTTCAAACAAAAAGTAGATAATACCTGGTAACAACCGAGATGGCAATTGCAATTGTTGAATAGAGTCTAAATATAGCATAGTGATCCTGAACTGCTCACGAATATTTCTGTCATTTCTAAGAATACTTGGACAGTGCAAACAAGCTGAAACACAATTCATCACCATTGCATCACTATGGGGTCGTTCACCCGTTTCGATTTTTAATACATATGAAGCCAAAACTCGACTAATTCTTTCAGACTCCCACGATACAATAATCCCTATGAATTGATTAACTTTATCCATAGGAATACCTCTTTTTGTAGCAAAACTGTCACGAAGAATAGATTTAGCCCTATTGTAATATAACAAACATTCATCACATTCAGATAAACTAGATTCCATCAATGGTTTTATCTTTTGCAACACTTCGCTATTCGGAAACGAAAATAAAATCAATGCATGTGTCGCTACGGGAAACATGTGTGGATCGCAAAACCAATGACGTCCTTCATGATTTCCAAACAAGTAGCTCATGCATTTTCGTAAAACAGCTTCTTGTATCTCATTAGAACCTTCTTGCTCATTTGCTGATTCTATTGATGCTACGAGTTCATCAAACCCGTCTGGTTTTGTGGCTGGTATATCTGAAGTCGGCATCAACAAGGCTACCAATAAATTATGCTAGTCACAAGTGATATATCACTCAATCTTCAATTACAAAAAAATGTAACTAGAGGAGTCCAATCTACTTTAATCAACGCGTCTTGGTTTCTAAGGATCTCGTTTGTAAAAGATGAAATCAGAAAGTTGAAATTTCTCAAAATTTGCCGCTCGCCGTAGACGATGATTTCGATGTAAGAAAATGGTTATGATTTTTTTTTCTTTGATTCAAGAGAGTTTTATAAAAGAGCAAAGTCTATATCCAATTCTTTAGAAACATCTATCCAATCCATTCCTGTTTTCCAGCACTGCTCCATAATCTGTAGGCCCTTACGTGCATTTAAGTTTCCCATATCTATGAGGTTCAAAAACCGCTGGTGAAAAAATTGGCGCATTTCAAAATCAAGAGTTTCACACCCAGCAGTGAAAGTGGGAAATATTGTGCAAATATCTGCAGGAGACATTGGATCAATGTTGTCACGAGCAATAGCACCAATCCCATTTGCTAGATCTTGTACCAAGTGAGATTCTCTTGGAACTCGCAAAACTCTTCGGTAAAGGTTGATTACACCCATATCACAAAAGATTTTATTTGTACAACGCAATACATTGTCTTTCCTCTGCCGACTAGAAAGACTAGAAACTTTCTCAGAATTTTCGGATTCTTCTCCCGTATTTTGTTTCGTTTTGTAGCTCATAATGTCATTCAATTCCTTCCGCCTTTCTCCATCTTCGTATGCCTTCATTAGTTTTTCTTTAACTTCTAATGCATTTGCCACAATCTCAGATGGAATCAATGACTTGACGCATCCTGGTGTTGCAATATAGGACTCTGTCTTTCTTATTAAGAGTGCAATTTCGGTAAACTGGGGAAGGAGTTTTATTTCAAAGCCTAACAAACGATCAATATCTCCATTTTCTTCTCTCAAAACTTCTTGCAATTCATTTTCTTTGGGACTTTCTGGTGACGAATTTTCATCAAAAGTGTATATTTCTTTGCTGGTCAAATAATTATGCGAATTTTTTGTGGCTGATAACGCACCCATAACATCAACATAAACAAACCACCGCATCAAAAAGTTTGCAATCTTACTTTTATTTTTATAGCTGCTTGTCCTATTCGGCAGAAAATTATCAAGGGGCAGTTTATTGCTAGCTTGAGATGAACGAGCGATAACGATTTCACGCGCTCCAATCGTATGTACCCGGTGTTTGTGAAAGTCTCTTGAGCTGAACAGCTCAAAACAGGCTAATAACAACACTGTTGCCAATGTAGAATCTGAAGTGGCACTTTCTTTATTCTTTAATAGTTTTAGTAATTCGTTACATGAGCGTTTTAATAATTGATCCACAACAGTGCTTATGTCGTACGAATCTGGGCACAATGCCTTCTTAATTTCTGCAGAAAATGCAAGAATTGCAGTCAATACAGACGGACAGGAAAGTGCCATTTGCGGCAAAATCACTTTGAATGGGTTTTCAATGTATAAATGGGATGGTGCTGGAACCAAATTGTTGGACACAATATTTACCCAAAAATGCATAAGACTTCTGTAATACGGAACCTGCAATAGCAATTCCGGCAACGGAAGTATCAGATAAGGGACATACTCAAATCCTGGCATATTCATATGCAGTAAATCTTTCAGTTGTGACGAAGAAGCTGCTAGTTCCATATGAGGCATAGAGTTTGGAGCCATGGAAAATAACTTCTGCTCCTTGAGTTCTTCTTCAATTTCATCTTCAAAATCTACACAATTCAGTCTAAACGAGTGTTTCAGCCCTAAACTGTTTCCAAAAACAAAATTCGGGGAAAGAACTTCACCAACAAAGTTTGACGGCCTCTCTGGCATGCATGCCTCAATTCTTTCCAAATCATCAGAGTATGTGTTCAGACTATCGTCTGTAGGCGTGCTTTCCAAGCCACCAGCATCCTTTGTTGAGCTGTTATCAATGCTGTTCAACTCGCAGGGTGTAGGCGTATCAATAAAATTGTTTCCCTCAATATTAGAAATCACGTAGTTGCAAAATATATCTGAATTTTGTAAATTGAAGTGCTGAGCCCCGTGGCTAATATTTTCCAATGCATTTGATAAACATTCAAGTCCATCTGATATTTCAGGAATATTATCAATTATTTGTATTGGCGCTGAAACCATAGGCTGTATGTTTGTGGAAAATTCTTCTTTAACTTTATTTGGATATTCTAATCTGGTATCATCGTTTTTTGAAATATTGCTGCCCATGCTCAGATCAGATTTGAAAGGCACGCCAATTAATTCATGGTACTCTGATTGTTTAATCATTTTTGCTGATTTTTTTTCAACTACTTCTGATCCTCTCTTTGGGCGCTTATTAAATGCGTTTGGCGGTTTTTCGCTGCTTGTATGTTTGTATGCTAAAGTATGAGTATAATTCAGCTGGTTCAACTGTATATGTGGTTGTACTGAACCAGAATTCTCGTTAATAATGCCATATTGTACTGTTCTTCGTTTGCTAGCATCTTTGTATGGTCTACCTCCCCAAGTCAATTTGATAGAATAATCGCATTCCTTATTGGATTTAACGCAGTTGAAACATGCTGGCTTGGCTTCATCACATTTAGTCTTGAGTCGCTTGCAGTTGTGGCACCCGTTTCGACTTCTCCGAATTTTCTTTCTCTCCATTTCTCACCATTACTTCTATCAATATAGGTGCTATGAACTCCTATAGTATAACATCAATACTCTTGGGCTAAGTAACGGTTTTTGTGTGGGGGCGCTGAAAAGTCGCTTGTTTTTTTGTTCTTCTTAAACGAGCCAATATTGGTTATGTGCACGCACTAGGCTATCTGGGTGCCAACAACTACAGAGATGACAGGTTTGGCAGATGGATTTTATTATATCTAAGACTTAAGTATTGTGTTTATGTTTCAGCATTATGTCATTGCTGAGAATACCTCCAGTTCTCTTTTCTGTATCCTTCTCAACATATTTTTTGCCAAAAAATAACCTCAAAAGCTTCTCGTAGACTCTAAATACATAACTTGCAAGCACCATTAGGCCACTAAGTATCGTACCCAAGCGTGCCAAAAACTGCCAAAATGGCATTCTCTTTTCCTGAATTGTAAGCTTTATGGGCTCAAATTCATATTTAAAAGAAATTCCGGGAATGTTAATTTGTCTGCCGCTCAATATGCGGTCGAAAACCCTGTGGTGCTCAGTGAGAGAGTATTGGTTGGTGTCTACGGTTAGCCCTAGTTTTGAGTACTCTGTAGGAACGACCTTGGAAAAGTAGGTGTAGGATTGTAGCTTCTCCTCTGTAACTTTTCCTGTTCCATCTAATGGGTTCTGAATAAATGGATAAAACTCACCAAACGAAAATTCTTGAATTACATGGCTGAAATTAAGTGCTTCAATTGGAACCTCCAGTCTATCTCTATACCCCAACCCCTTCCCTGTAATGTGGAAGTCTCCTTTGACTTGATTCACCGGTATCGATCCAAAAATGTGACATGCAGGCGCTCCCTCGTTTGCACGAGCCCCAACTGCCCTGAACTCCGCTCGCATGGATTCACGCATAACTTCATCAAGGTCTGGGGTGTCGTGTTTGTTGTTTTCATTGTTTATGTTGAAATTCTCTGGCACAAAGAAGTTCATACCTTCGAAATTGAGCAACTCCCCAGCCAAATACCTATCGCCTGAAATATCCTGAACATTTGTGTGAATATACTGACAAGGCATGGCAACTAACATGTCAATATTAATGAGCAAATCCGACTTAACTGTTTTATCGACAGAAAACTGTCTATCAACATACCCACCAAGAAATCCTCCAACCTCTATCCATAAGATCATCAATCCACAAAATATCGTAAATAGTGTTGATAGCCCACCTCTCTGAGACCGCACTGTATGCTGGGAATCCACCTTTGGAAACGCATCAAACGTCCGCACTTTCTTAGCAAAGGTATCCATGCCTGCCATCTTCTCCACAGTATATATAGTGGAAATGATAGCGTGTTCGAAGTAAAATCTTAGGCTGAATAAATTTGAAAAATTCCACAGGTTGATTTAGAGCATAAAATGCCAAAAGCACACTTGCAACCCCCCAAAACAGCCGTATTGAAATGATAGAGCAAACGGCTATATCAGAAGATGACCATGACTCTTTATGTTTCTCTGAAGATTTGAGAATACAGGAACTACAGTCTTTTAAAGCTATATACCCAGAGTCGAGTATAGATTACTCATCGCTATCAGGAAAGATCGAAATACCAATCAAAGTAGAGAATGGGATCGAAGTAAAACTAAAAGACAGCAACGAGTGCAATGCTCAAGATAATCAAATTGCCTCACAAAGAATTTGCAATTTGCCACCAATTTTATTTCAATTTTGCTTACCATTGGAATACCCTTATAGCGAACCACCTACCTTCTCAGTCAAATCACGTTTTTTATCGCAGAAGGTATTGCAAGAGCTAAACCTGAAGTTGTCAGAGATATGGGACACCTATAAAGACCAGGTTTTGTTTAATGCGATTGAGCATTTGCTTGTAGTTACTCGGTCAGAACAACAGAGCTTGATGGGCGACAGCATAGATCTATATGATTTGCTGAAGTACAGTGAGATTGTAAAGTTTGACTTGGTGGAGCAGCAGAATATATTCAATAATGCTACTTTTGAGTGTGAAATTTGCCAGAACAACTGCAAGGGCGCAAATTGTCTGCGGTTCGAACTGTGTGGGCACATATTTTGCAATCCATGTCTATACGAGTATTTCCTGGGAGCCATTACCCGTGGAGAAATTGAAAAAGTGCACTGTCCTAATTTTGAGTGTACCAGAGCTGCAGTCAAGCAGAGAGATGAATACTCCAAGATTGAGTCTTGGGTAATGGAGAACACAAAGGTGGAGGAAATTGTCAAGGCATTATTAACGCCAAAAATCAAGGTTCAGATGCTATCGAAAATATTGATGTCCCAAGAGCCTAAATTTGTTGAAGAAAATGCTGATGTATTGATTAGGCGATATCAGGATTTATTCAAAAAGGAGCAATACCAATTTATTGAGAGGTTGTTGCCAACGCGGTTAGTTCATTGTCCACGTACTGGGTGTGAAGAAGTGATATTTCGAAAGGATTTGGGCGATCGACTTGTTGTTTGTCCTCGATGTGCGTATGCCTTTTGCAACGATTGTCATAAATCGTGGCACGCAAGATTTATTATCTGCAAAAAAGTAGCCCAAAAGGATGAGCTTTATTGGAATGTACCTAAGGATGATGTGGAGCTTTACATAGCGCTGCCCCAGGATTCCCATGAAAGACGTATACTAAATGCTCGCTACGGTAGAAAAGTATTAGTGCGTGCTGTGGAGGAGTACGAAATGGATAAGCTTTTTGCCAAAATGTTGCAAGAAGAGTCTAATTATGTTGAATGTCCCAGTTGCAAGACTGCAATAGAAAAAACCGATGGCTGCAATAAAATCAAGTGTACTCATTGCACTACCATATTTTGCTTTCTATGTGGTGAAATAATGGAAAACAACTACGACCATTACGCAGACTACATGTCTCCCTGTTACAGAAGACTTTTCCTAGGAATGGTTGGGGCAGAATAAATTTTATACACTATATTTTTATGAACGTATTTATTGATACTAAAGTTAATTCATCTTAACAAAAATTGGATGTTATTATTTGGCCAGTGTACTAAAGCATTTTCGAAAAAGCCTTCTTCTGCGAAATTCGAATCCCAATTCAATTTTATCGGATTCAGCTAACTTATCGTGTATCCACCCATCCTTTGCACCATCCCGAATTTCAAATACATCCAAAATATCTAAAGACCTCGCGTGGAGAAATTTAATAGGATTATGATCTACTTCCCATTTGTTAGCAAGGGTTGGGTCAAATCTCCAACCATCTGGAGGAGCAACTCTAGAAAGATACAGGACACCCGATGGAGTCTTTCCAGCAGTCCGATCCGGGTCAGAAATGTCAAACATTGAACTAGAGTATTTCGGCAGCGCCCACTGTTTGTTAAATGTGCTCTTCATTTGCAACTCAAATACCTCGACTATTTTTTCCTCAGGTTGATCATTGGTTACGATCTCAAGCTTTTCTATTATACTGGGCTGGCTCTGTTGCCTTGATTTTTTTACAGGAGCAGGTGATATTGGTGGGGGTTTGTTTTTTCGAGCAGCACTGAGAGCTAGGAGGTACTTTTTACTCTTGGGATGACAAAGTATTAAGCCCGCCCAGCCAGACTGAATGAAAATCATACGCCATGGCATGAATTGGCCCAAAAACAAAAGCCCCGAAATTGCGGCCAACAAACCATAAAATGTTAGTGTAGACAATCTTTCATCCTGAAACCCAATCGTATTGTTGAAAAACTTTTCGGCATTTTCTAATGCTTTCAAGACATCAGTTGTGACATTTTGTAAGTTTAGCAATATGCTCAAGAGAGATGGCAGAGGTTTAATTGTAGTCTTTTTTTTCACCTCGTCGCCCAGCTTTCCAATCTCAGTAGATTTATCAACTTCCAGTAAATTAGTAGTAAACGACTCTGTGGAGGGTATTGATTCAGTATCAATGTATTCATCTAAATCATCAATATCATATTCTTTCACTAAGTCATCGATAATACTTTGATCCTGAGATTCATTAAGAAACTCAAAAAGAGACATATTTGTCTTCTTAATAGGAATCAATTCAATATCCCTCATAGGGTGACGTTTTACAAAACTTGGTATTAAAACACCCAACAATACTGCAAGTAAAGGGTAAACCAATACAAGATGAGGCCATAAACAGGTTGCAGTATAAACAACCAATGCTGATAAAGTTTTGGTTGGTCTCTTCCAGGTTATAATATGAATCAAGCCAAACTGAATGTTTAAACCCATTCGTAAGTATGAACCCAACTTTTTGAAGTTTCCACTTAAAACCACTACTGAGATAGATGTATTGGTGTCTTTCTTGGAGCTTGCACTCTCCATTGCCACTGCCAGCAGCGGCAGCGAAACTGTTGTCGCTGCTTCCGACACCGGTTCCCCCGATACCCCTTCATTCTTGTTCGCTACGCTAGCAGAAGGAAACAAATCAATAATTGCATCTATAAAGTGCAACTTCTTATTTTCAACTCTTCCATACTCTCGAGCCGATGACGCTACCTGCTGAATATACAGAATCTGTTCCTCATTAAGCAGACCAAACCGAGACCTGCCACTATCCAGTTCAACCAGCAGTCTGCGCATATCGTTAACGCCTCTTCCATGTGCCTCCTTTTCAATAGAGTGCTCCATTATTTCCCTTATATACCAGGCAACTATTCGTTATATAGCTCAATTGTATGAAGCTACAATTATCTGTGACCTCATTTGGCCTTGGGCTTTGGTTTGCATATGAAAAAAATCGGTTTGATGTCAAAAACGGCTTATGATATCCAGGCTATTTGGGTGAACCAAATGATTTATGGATACTCAACTTTGAAATTACTCAAGCTGTGTTTGCTATGATAAGGAAATTAGAGGAGTTTGTATTCTTCTACGAGGCAAGCTGGCATTACGTCCTATCTGGGCAAGTGTATATGTGAAATCGGAAGAAAAGCATGCTTGAGCCTCTTTTTTACCCCGGATTTCCAACCCTGTGCTAAATTTGGTGCTAATGTATTTGGTATGCTATACATAATCATAGTTAAAGAATCGTGATGTTTAAATAAAAGGATATATTCTTAATTCAAAACATTATTGGTTTCTCACACTCGCACCAGATTTAAACGCGTTAAAATAAAGCATGAATGAAGAGGGTAAAAGGGTCAAAACCAAAAAGAAAAAGCGTCACTGTCATCGATCATCTATCCATCTTTTTCTTCAGCCAAGAGTTTCCAGCACAAGAGTCAGGCGGTAAAAGCTGAATGAGATATAAGCTAACACAAGTTGTGATAGGAATAAAAAGGAAGGAGCTTGGTAGAAATTTGGATGCTAGATGAGATGGCAAAGAGCAAAAGGCTTAAGGATTCATTGTTCTCTTTGAGGCGTGATGACTTACAAAGAAGGGAAGTTCTTGTCGTTCATTTCAGGCTTAGAAGCGGAAGCAGCAGGCTTGTTAGCGAAACCACCTCTCTTGCCACCTCTAGCACCACCACGGCCAGAAGACTCACCTCTGGAGGAGCCTCTGAAGTTACCTCTGGAGGAACCTCTCTTGGCACCGGCGTTGCTGCTAGCCTGGGGCTTCTCGTCAGCAAAAGAAGCGTCGATTTCCAAGAACTTCTTTTCCTTAGGGGCCTTGGCCTTGGTCTTCTTGGTGGCAGTGGACTCAACGTAAGCCTCCTGCTGCTTCTCAATCTTCTGCTCAGAAGTCCACTTGGACTCGGCACCTTCGTTGGCCTTTCTGACCTTCTTGAAAGCATCTAATTCGGCCTGCTTCAATTGCAACTCAGCAATGTAGTCCTGCAAAGACTTTGCTGCAACCTGGGGCTCAGCAACAACGGGCTCTTCAGATTCCAATTCAGCAATAGCATCCTCGGCACCCTGAGCTTCACCCTCAACTTCTCTGTCAACACCGTTACCCCAGCCCTGCTTGAACTTCTTCTTGGAGTCAGTCTTGTTAGATCTAGATTGACGGTCAAATGGCTTCTTGTAGTGCTTGGAAGGGGTGGAGGCAGGAGCGTCAACCGACTTGTTGTCGGGCTTAGTCTTCAAAGCACCTTCGTTACCGGTAGGCTTGGATTTCTTCTTAGCCTTAGTTGGGTCAGCGGAAGGAGGAGCAGCGTCTGTCTTCTTGGAAGAGGTGTTCTTCTTGACAATCTCCTTGAGAGGTGCCTGAGGAACAGAATCGTCCTCAACGTCGTTACCCAACAAGTGGTACAAGTTCTGTAGAGAAAGGAATTGTTAGTAACTATTTGAAACACACACGAAATAGACTTTGTATAGAAGATTCATCTACGAGCTAATGTCAATCCATTGATTGTCAGTCGTTCCGTAATCTCAACACCAGTTCTTGCCTTGTTAGCTGATTTTTCAGCTTTCAGCCGTTGCCTTCGTCCAATTTCTGCGCAGAAAACGCAGATATGGGTGATCGGCACCGCCTGTTACATACCTTGTTCTCAAAAGACATTGCAAATACCTATTAAAGTCTATGTGTCGATACTAATCTAGTTTTGCGCTAAAAAGAAGATTGAAAAATTTGCACCGCTCGCCATACGTCGAACGAGCAAACTGAAAATTTCAAGAAGTATTTTGTGTCACGTTTTTATGGTTTCTAAAACTTGTACAATATGTGTAATTTTCAGCACGTCTCTAAGCGTAGTAACGGGTAAGCGTCAGTACAATTAACATAGGAAGAGGAACAGGTTAATAGTGAGAATAGGAAATAGAAGTAATCTCCCATATATATAGTAGCATTAACTATTGCAGATCACCAATCTTCTGCTGCTCAGGCTTTATAAAGTCTTCTCCCACACGAGCTAAGAAAGTGCGGATCGCCAAGCGAAGATCTGAAGGCATACTCTTGGAAAATAGCTTGAGTGTGAGGTTATACATTTCCGGAGCATACTGGTTGAAATCACTGTCGTCTAATTCGACGTAGCCCTGGTAAATCTCTACAATCACCGGTTTCCATGTTGCAATGTTACGCAGCTGGTTTGCTTCGTCGTAGTCGGCATAGCTAGCAGTTATATCGTTGCATAAAGGTAAAAGTACTTTCACAATCTCACATTTTTGAGAAGATGAAGTCTTATCTTCGTCACAATACATGCGGAACATAATGTTGATAAAGACAGCGGATGATGAAGATTCCTGCTTGAGTAGGTTTGGAAGGCGTTCGATGACCCCAGCATTCCAAAGTCTCACCCGCAAATCATAATCGTCATTAAACTTTTTGGCAAAGGTATAGCTATTTTTCAAAAACAGTGCCATCTGCGTCAAATACTGGTATGGTACCAGCTCGTAAAAGCTGTCATTTTCGAAAAGCTCTGAAAGGGTTTGAATTAAAAGAAGCTGTAAAACACTTTTGACGACAATTGAAGACTTGTCGCGTGATTGGCGCAACCGTTCTTCTGTTTCGTGCATCACCGTATGACGTGGAGATTGGGGATCGTTAGATATTACTGGTGAGCCAAAATCGCCCTGCTCGTCATCGCCCGACTGGCGGTGAAACAATGGATCTGAAGTGTACAACTCTTTAGCTGTTGTCAAGTCAAATAATTGAGATAATGAAGAAGTAATCTTCTGCCATTGAAGATCATTAAAACGCGTGGCATTATCCACTAACAAGGTCGATAAGCATTCTCTCCCAATACGAGCAATTGTGTCGTTCTCTTGGCATATGCATGAAATTATCAAGTTTAAGTATCCATCGAGCATCATACTCAAAGACTCAAAGTAGTATGTAAACAAGGTTATCATGCTTTTGAGAGCTTGTATTAATGTGGTGGAAAGCCACACCGATACTTCATCATTGCTGTCCTCGACATTCAATTCCCAATGCGTGCTGAGAACGCCAAATATGGGAAACAATAATTGATCACTTATGGACCGCCAAAAATCAAGCTCGAAATATTTTCCGTAATCGAACAACACCTTAAACAAGTAATTTGATGCTCTTGAGCGAACTTCTAATTCCTGTCCGGTCATAATTATATCATGGAATGCAAATAATACCGGGAACCACAACTTAATTAAGTGATCACTCTTTTCGGAACTCTTCTCATCATTTCCATTTGCAGCAAGTAGATTTTCTTTTGCCTTGTCATCCAAGCTAATTTCAGCAACCTGTTTAATAAGTTTCAACAATACATCTAATGAAAGCAACCCCACTCTTTGATATCTTTCATTCTTGGCCAACTCTGTAAAACAGATAACTAAATCAGCAAATGAATCTTGTGCACGAACTTCCTCAATATACTCCTTATTTATCATATTTGCCATTTTGTATACCTTAAAAACCATTGATTCTTTGTTAGCACGCGCGGCGGCAGTCAAGACCCCAAAAATAGTCTTCCAGCCTGATTTGATTTGACCAGCCCGAGCTAAAATCATATTATTGATGCACTCCAATACCATGTCCTTAATCTCTAAAGAGTCATTGTTGGTTACAACATACTCAAAAGGTTTTAAAAACTCCTTTTGGAACTTAAAATGTGATAACTCATCGATTTCCAAGAATCTCATGGATAGCTGCCTTAAGGAATCCAACGCAAAAAACAGAAGAGCTGGGTTGCTATGACACCCCACCATATTGAAAGTTTCTCCCATTATGGCCCACAACTGAGACCATTCAAGACGAATACGACTCATATTGTAATAGCAAATATCTACCAACTTTTGTAACGAAAAAGTTCTAGGATTATTACTTTGTCCTGAAGACTCGGTCTCCTCGGCAGCCACACATGACAACGCTTTGACAAAATCAACAATGCTCTCACCCGATAAATTAGAACTGTTGGTGAAAACTTTATCTATCGCAACTTCCATATCAGTTCTAGTCAACAACTGTGCAACCCCCTGTGTTAAGTGCTGGTTATGAAATTTATTTGAGGCGGTTTGTGAAGCAGTTGGTTGGGACACAAACTGGCTAAAGAAGCTGGCGCTTGGCCTTGTAGAGCTTTCAAGCGATCCTCGATTCACGAGCTTTGCAGCTGAAACATCTGGAATAGAGTCTTGGTCAATTCCTTGAGCGATCAATTGCAATCTTTCTAGTTGCGAAATTGAGGTTAATACTTTGGCCCAAGAAGATGCTAAATGATTACCTTCGGATACAGCTATATCCAACAAGATATAAATTGCCTCAACATTTTTGGGCTTCATTTCCTCATAATTATTCAAATTTTCAAACTGAACTAAAGCACCAATGAATGAAGTTCTTGCATAATCTAAATCGAACATACAAGCGATCCTAATACACAATTTTATTCCTTCCAAACACTGTTTGGTGATATCTGGCTCATCGTATTCCTTGAATGGTGGGGTCAATCCAGCTAAAATTGACATCCATAAAGTGTCAAAAATTGACTTGACATGGTATACATTGGAAGCAACATAAAAGACACCATTAGAGTCTTCTGATTTCAATTTTTTGCCCAAATTTCTAACCAACTTCTCAGTTTTGGTAGACATTTCTCTTGAGGCATGATTGTAGGCCTCTCTATTCAAGTCACGGCTATTGAAAAACCCAACAGATACAGAAGGCGACACATTCATTCCACCTGCTAACAAAGCTGCATGCTGTTCAGACTGTAATTTAATTTCGTTGCCCTGGATTTCATTATATATCAGTTCCAATAAATCACGAGGCAAATCTTTCCCATCATCAATACCTGCGTTGTTGTTGATAAAACTTTCAACTGTCATTCTGTTTTTTATTTGTGGTGAATGTAAATCAGTGTTCAACATAATTACAGAGTACGCTAAGATATAAGCGGCATCAGCATTCGAAAATACTGTTGGGTTGCCCAACACATACCTTTCAGCAAATTTCAACATAAAGCGATCAATCTTCTGCGCCTCACCTGGTAACCTAAAGGATTGTAAAAATCTTCTCATTGCGTCAACAAAGTCAGTATTGGCAAACTCCATTTGATCAACAAATGCGTGCATTGTAGCGATATTTTGATCACTGCCTTCACCCAAATACTCACCAATCATAGACTTGTCCAATCCATCTGTTTCCAATAGGAACAGTGCAATATCATGTGGTGAATCCGATGGAATAAACTGGTTTTCCAAAAAGTATTTAATTCCTTTCTTTGGCTTTTGATTAAACTGTCTAATTCCCTCCAACAAAGCCTTTTTGCGCTGTTTCAAATTCTCAAACTGTTCGGGATCATCAGTTTCATTGCTGGTTTCAGCTGTGTTGTTGATAAAAGATGCACTCCGTGAATTGTTTGCGGTTGTAATATTCGACTCAACTATGTTTGTAGATTCTCTTTGTGATGCCCCACTAAATGACGTTGCCATTTTTTTACTTAATTCGCTGCTAATTCCTTTGTGAGCCCAGGTATATAATGATCTCAAAAAGGCAACAGAGCATGAAATAGATGTCATTTTCAAGGAATACTCCAAGGGGAAATAATTGTAAATTTCAGGCTCCGGTGGTTTTGAAGACATAGTGTTGCTTGTCAAATTTGCAATTTTGTTTATATCATAAACAGAAATTCCTTTCCTTCTATTCTCCAGGAAAGCCAATTTTTGTTGAGGAGTGACATCAACTCTAATTAAAGACAATTTTGTCAAGTAATCAATAATTTTTTCGCAAATATTTGGCATACTACTGTCACAATCATAATTGAGGTAAAATTCAATTATACATCTTGAATCATTGCACAATCTTTCAATAATTGACAAAAGATACCGCTTCTGGTGGGGTGTGGACGTTTTTATTTCTGCCACGGGAAAGTATATCTCGTCCCAGAATACGGGTATTTCACGTTTAAACTCAGATCTCAAATTGGAGATTATAAGCCAAAATATTTCCAACGAGAGCTCAAATACCGGTGCCAATGGTGAGGCAGCATTCCTCGATAAAGACAAACATATATACTGTCTTACGACATTAATAAGTCTTGTTTGTTCATTGGAATTGGAAGATATAATCACAACATTAGGGCTCAAAAATATATCAATATTATCCTTCAAAATAGTATGGATGATATGCAAGGACAATAATTTAGACCTGACAGAATGAGATTTCATATCTACTGTTTCCGATTCCAATGGCTTTACCGAAAGTTTGCACATAGCTCTGAAAATCAAAAAAGCATCTTTTACAACTAAATCTTCATCTTTCGTCGACACGAAATTGGCTTCATCAACACGCTGATTATCAAAAGTGTCATCATTCAACTTTTCCAATTTTTTTAAGGTTAACATTTCTGCTGAGGCGTTTCCTTTGGGAGAGTTGTCAAGTTCCTCCTTGCTAGAACCGAGAAAGTTTGACCGAAGATTCACGGTACTTGCCGATTTAGATTTAGACTTATACTGTGAGGAGTCTGTGATTCTCTGGAACACTGCAGCTATAACCTGAGTCAAAATTCCTTGTGATACAGATTGATTTCTAGCTGACAAAGAAAAAATAAACACATTGTAAATCTGCCTTATTGCCTTCAACAATGAGGCACCATGACATGGCATTAAAAGAATACTATGCATCAAGGCACGAACAATTTGCATTTCTAATTCGGGATCGGTTCCCTCCCCTTCGAAGCATGCAGTAATAACATCTACAGACTTGTCCGTTAATTCAACTTTTTCATTTTCATTTTGAAACTGGGCATAATCGAACAACTTTGCAAAAAGATCCACAGCAATAGACTTAAGCTCACTACTTGATGAAGTCTCACAAATTACTTTCAAAGCTTCGAATATAACATTAGGCTCTCTTGACAGAGGATCTTTCAAATAATCAAGAGACTTTTGTACGGCTGCTTTTAATGCTTCATTTTTTTTCACCTCCTTGTAGCCAATTATGACTTCAAAATTCTTTTTAAAAATTAGAGTGTTGTCTATAGTTGCACTACCAGATATAACTGAGCTCACTGAATGACGTCTATTTTCCAGTGAGACGTGCGAGCTTGACATTGAAGATGGACTTGTGGTCTGGTTTTGTTCAGAATGTGGAATTTGTAAGCTCTCTTCATCATCCTGTCCACTAGTTGAAGCCAGAGTAACTGGGACAGACGAAGCACTTGCGACCTCTTCCAGTATATGTGCATGAGAACCTTCTGTGTTTTCTATAGTGACTATTTCAGAATTGTTTTCACTCTCGGGAAGGTCAGTATCAACTTTCAATTCTTTACCTTCTTGGTCTGTAGTCTCTAGTGGCTCCTGTTTTTCTTTGTACTCATCTTTTTCATTTCCTATAGATTCCATCTCAATAGGTGTTTTTTCATTCTGATTTGTTGTTTCAGCATGTTCACTATTCTCTAGCAGTCTCTGATTGTTTTCCTCCAAATGATCAGTTTTGGAAATTTCACCGTTTTTCTTGTCGGCTTCTTGGCTCAGAGCGATATCCGGATGTTGTTCAGCCTGCAAAGGTTCAGCTTGAGTCTTTTGATCTTCAAGTTGTTCCTTCAGAGCCAATGGCATGGTGATATCCTGAGACATCCTTACCTATTTACAAGTTGAAATTGTGTTCACGCGTATACTATTAAAAACAAGTAGTAGGGACGACTTAATTGTATTGGTAACTGATATCTAGCTTACTGTGGCAATTGGATTGTTGTTGATCCTAAAAATTACATTCATATTGCTCGCTAGTTATATACAGGACGATTAAATAAGCTTAGGTATGTCTTTAAATTTTTTATATGTAGTAATTACTGGGTTCCAATGATTAAGGTAAATCAATTAGTTTTAATAAACTAAAACCTAGGTGGTTATTAATCGCATAATTAACTTAAATATTACAAAACATAGATTTAAAATTCACTCAAAGCAACCGCAGTGGCTTGGAAGTCATCGTGCGAAATCGAAACGTTCACATTAGAAACACCTGCTTTGGTAGCTGCTTCTTTGGCAGTATTGTTCAAAACAACCTTGGGGGCACCCTTTTGATCGCGGACAATCTCAATATCAATTAATGCAGCACCTGCACCTTGCGACTCAACACCCAAGGCTTTAAAAACGGCTTCCTTGGCGGACCAAGTACCAGTGAAAGATGCCTGTGGGTGTGCAGACTTGGAGCAGTAGTCACGCTCAGCTTCGGTGAAGTTGCGCTCGATGAAAGTGGGATTGTTGATGTTGATTGCAGTCAACAACTCAACATCGACACCAACGCCCTTGCTAGACTTGTTTAAAGAGCTCAATGCCTTGGCAGTTGAGTCAGCAGATTTACTAACATAAGTTTTGCTAGACTGAACCTCATTTTTGGTAAACGCGAAGGTATCCTTCTTTTGCTCAATACGTGCTAATGGGTCCAAGTAGACAGGTTGTTCCAATTCGTCGCTGTAAGGAGGCTTCTCCTTGGCTTGGAACATAGTGTTACGAGTGATAGCATTGTGCATGTATCTGTAAGTCTTCTTATTACGAGCAGCAACACGGACTGCGTAGTTCTCGTAAGTAGCTTGGTCCAAAACAGCATATAAGTAGTTAGGGTGAACAACAATTGCCTGTGCACCCTTTTGACCAAAACCAAACGAAGTCACAGATACGGCCTTAATACCATCGGTCTGGATTGATCTTGATGGGAATAAAACGTGTTCAAACTCCTCCAACACCTTATCAACGTTATCGGCATTTCTGTTACCTGGAACGATACCTGAGTTCAAAATTTGAATGGCACCATTCAACATCCAAGCACCGGCAGCACCCTTGGGATGTCCAGTCAAGTACTTCTGGAATACACCAAAGACTGGGTTACCATCAGTTCTACCCAAATGTTTCATCATTGCATTGATAGTGGCAGATTCATTCTTATCGTTAGCAACGGTAGAAGTACCATGGAAAGAGGCAACACCCAAATCATCGATGGACAAGTTGAAAGTAGCCAAGGCTCCTCTCAATGGAGCAATTCTTGGATCAGACTTGTAGAAGCTGTTACCCCATTGAAGCTTGGCGCTGGTAATTTGGCGTTTAGCCTCACGGTGAGTCTCTTCGGTACGTTCACGCATAAAGTCAGAAATCGAAAACTCATCACCATATTGCTCCTTGGCCAATTCAGCCTCTTCGGATAAAAAGTTGATTTCAGACTCCTCCCAAGCCTTGATTTGACCTAATCTCTGCTTCAATTGTCTAGATCTGTACTTAATGTTCATCATGGACGAGGGGTATTTCAAGTCGCCATGATGTTCTCTAGCGGTTGTCAAGATACCCTTACCTGGAGCTGGAACAGATCTACCGATCTTATCAGTGGCAGTAGCAGTCATAGCCAATACGGCGTGGATAGGAACACCCATCTTAATAGCCAAATCAGCAGACATAATGACCTGAATACCTGAACCCTGTGCCTCCATGAAACCATTTCTTGTGGTGGTAGTTGGTCTCGACATCTCCTTGGGGGTTCTGCCGTGCTCAAATTCAGAGTTGGAGTTGGAAGTAGCATTCATATTGGCAAACTCGTATGATCCTTCTTCTTGGAAATCATCATAACCACCAACTATACAGATCTTAGCTTTACCACTCAATATGGTTTCCATACCAATGTCAACGGACTCAACAGCGGTGGCACAAGCACCCACAGGGGTTTTGATTGGTCCAGAAGAAGACAAAAGCAACATATTCACCCAAGCGGACATAGTGTTAATAAAGGACTCCTGCAATATATCGTTCTGCACTGGCTTGTCTGCATATCTATCTTTGAACATACCTCTCAAGGCAGATACACCACCCATACCGGAACCTGAGCAGTTACCAACCTCAGAGACGTGAACATACTTGTAGAATTCAAATGGATCAGTGATACCAGCAGACAACAAAGCCTCAACAGTAGAAACCAAAACATACAATGTAATGGGGTCAACCTGGGAAATGGTGTCTTCGGAGATACCATAAGTACGGGCATTCCAACCAGTTGGAATCTGGCCAGCAACCAATCTATCGAACCTCAAAGCCTTTGGAACAAACAATGTAGCACCCTTCAATATTCTGACAGTGTACTCACCAGACTCTGCAATCTCAAAGATTTCACACTTTTCGCCATGTTCAAGCTTGTATTGCATAGCTGTTTCCTTAGAAGTCTCAAATGGCTCCATATCGTGTTCAATCACAACCTCCTGGATCATTTGCTTCTTCTTGGGGTCATAGCCATCAAATAATTCAGGTTCAATCAATCTGATACCAGAGTGGTCCAAGATAGTTTCCTCATACTTAGCCTTGATATCCTTGTCCTCAACAGGAGTCTGAGTCTTGGCATCAACCCAGCCAGTGTAGGGCTTACCCTTCAAGTTACCGTTGTGGTATTTGATCAAACCCATAATCCAGGCCATTTCAATAGTACCTTCCAATGAGAATTCACCGTTAGCCTCCATCTCCCATCTGGTTCTAGAATTACCCCAAGGACCAACTTCGGAGAAACCGGTGACAACAATAACGTTCTCTAAATCTAACATTCCTTCCAAATCAGGGGCCAATTCTTTAATCTCCTCATAGGGAGTCAAGGTAGGGAAGTCAAATTTCATGTTAGACTTAGGCTGGATAGTAACCTTGTTATAGTTAGCGTCCACATTGTCACCATTGACAACCTTTTGTTCAATTGAGGATTCAATGGAAACAGCTCTTCTGATGTCGGCAGTCTCGACTAAGTCAGATCTTAATTTAGAAGTAAACTCCTTCAAGTTTTCAATGAACTGCAAGCCACCATTCAAGTCAGCCATGACTGGTTCCTCTTGGCACAACTTAACTATTTCAGGAGTTAACAAACCCAAGATGTTGAAAGCCATCTCCTTCTGAGAGAAAGTTCTAACACCAAGCTTTTCAATGCCCTCAGCAATAATATTGTTACCACCCATTAAACCGGTACCTCTAGTCCAACCAATGATAGCACCACAGATTGTCAACTTGGTTCCCCAATCTTCGGAGTACCATCTATTGAACAAAGTCTCCAACGATATTTTTGATTCAGAATACAAACCATCGAAACCAAATGTACCATGGTTAGGAGACAATGGCAAAATACATTGAGCAGGTCTGGTGTCAGTGGTCTTTCTGGACTTTACGGCACCCAATAATCTCAAAAGGTTAGTCAACATGATTCTGTGAGCAAACTCAGACTTAGAGTCAATGTTATCTAAACCATTACCATTTTCAGGAATAGCAGCAAAAGGGATAATAACATCTAAGTCCCAGCCTAAACCACCCTGTTTAGGATCGTCATAAATGTATTTGACTAAAGCTTCAACATCCTGTTTGGAACCCTGGTTGAAAGGAACAACTGTTAAAGTCGAGCCAGTAGCACCGTATCTAGAGTACATAGTCTGGTAGTACTCAGTAACCTTCTTAGAAAATCTTGAAGTGGTAACAATAACCTTAGCACCACCAGCGATCAATCCCTGCAAAATTTCAGCTCCAATAGACCCAACACCAGCACCTGTGACTAAAACGTACTTGTCCTTAAAGGTCAAACCATTGATTGCACCAGACTCTAATCCATCCAAGTAAGTTGAAGATAACTTGCGGTCGTACTCCCATCCGCTCTTGGTCTTGCGCTGAATGTGCAAGAATGGAATAGTCTCGTTAGGTATGGTTGAAGAAACAGGTTGCAAAATCGATTGCTTGTCTGGTAAAGTGGCAATTTCGTCATCATCTGAAGCAGTAGATAATTCATCTTCATCAGTTGGCGTAGAGGTTCCGGTCTTGATCTTTGATTGCAAAATAGCCTTAGTAGACTGTTGGGTTTCAATTTCTTTGGTAGATTCAACAAAGTCAATAAGCTGGTCGTACAACTTTTGGAGTTCGACCTTGTTGGTCTTAGAAGCTTGCTTGGTGATAGCCTTGTAGACACGAGACAAGTCTTCCTGAATAGTAGGCTGCTCAGTCTTAGTCATTTGTCCACCCTGAGCCATCTCGTAAACATACTGTTCAAACTTTCTAACCGAGTCCTTTTCAGCCTCCTCGTAAACAATTGTTCCCTTTGCATCAACTGTAGTCTTAGGACCAGTGATACGAGATACATCCTTAAATACAGGGTCAACACCTAAAACTTGTTTACAGTTATCAATCAACTGCTCACCCAAACGCTTGGCCAACTTGTAGGTTTCACCCTTAGCTTCAGGGCAATGGTCAATGTGATACTGCATAAACTTAATCAAGGTAGGGTTCGATCTATTCATAATCTGAATACATTGATTAATAGTTTCACGATCAATTGAGGTCAATTTACCAAAAATAATGTCAAACCACATAGACAAAACATCCTGGCGAGCCCAGTTCCAGTATGAGTCGTATGTTCTGGATTTTTTGGGAGAGAAAGTTGGCTTAATACCGTTGGCATAAAATTCACCGTGTTCTGCTTCCCACAAGTCCAATTCTTTTTGCAAAACGGCGGTAGCTTCACGTTCCTTGATATGTTCTTTGGCACCCTTGTTCAAGTCAACTTGCAAGTAACGAGCAAGAACCTCCAATTGCTGCTTAGCTAAACGTTTGTTTTCGGCAGTCAATGCATCCAAAGCAGCAGAATCCACTACAGCACCGCCAGCACCACCGGAACCAGCACCAGCACCAGTATCGGCGGATAACGAGATACCAGCCAATGATGCGTATTTGTTAGCAACAGTATCCAAAAACAGCTTGGCTTCGGCCTCGCTGGCTAATCTTGCAGCCGGCTCATTAACTAATGCCATCAACAAAACCGAATCCTGTCTTCCGTGGCCCAATCCATAACGGGTTTCCAAGTATTTGCGGGCAACAGTTATTGAAAAACCACCGGGCATCTTTGACAGCATCAAACGGCCAATCAATGAAGTTGAGGTTTTACCTAATTGGCCATCAAAGGTATCTTGGAATGTAGCAGCCAATTCTTCCAAAGGGGTATCCTCCGGCTTTTCAGGGGTTGAACCAAATTCCTTACCTAAATCACCCAAAATTTCATTTTGAACTGTTGATTTACCATTTACCAAATCCTTGATTGCCTTGGACATAGGGACAGCATCCAATGGCTTTTTAAGTTTCTGAGCTACCAAAACATGAAGCAAAAGCGCAGCAGTGGCAGGTTCATCAGGAATAGATGCAGCCGCGACTGCTGGTGCTGCTGCTGCTGGTGCAGCTACCGCTGCTGCTGCTGGTACTGCTGCTGGTGCTGCGGCCGTCTCCGCTGCTGCTGCTGGTGCTGTAGTTTCAACTTCAACTGGATCAGGAGTATAGTAAATCTCCTTAGCATCCTTAGAATAACATAATACCTGACGCTGCAACGAAAGAGCTGCATCATAAGACTCATACTTGGCTTTGATAGTTCTGGAAGCCATACCAGCCAAGGTAGGCGATGGGCCAATCTCAACTACTCTCTCAGTATTTTGCTGTTGCAAAAACACATCTTGGGTCTCTATCCATCTTACAGGAGAGGCAAACTGATATGCCAATAACTCAGTTAAAAGAGTGTGGGATAACTGCTGCTCGATTTCAGGTTTCATATTATAATATGTGCTAGCAGTGAGGTATTTGGTGTCTATACTAAACTGATAACGCGTCCATTATATATAAACTAACGCTTGATCCTTTTGTTGGTTGCACTGTATACCGGAAATACTACAAATTATTTAAATACTATTGCGGTTTGGGTGTAAATTTTAAGAAGATGGTTGGGAGTTTTTCAGCTTTGATGGTTTTTGGTGGCCACTACGCAGCGCGCGAGCCCAACAATCGAATGTGGTAAGTGAACGACCTACTCAATAGTTTTAGCACTAATGAACAGACATGAGATTGCAAGTGGTGAAAGTGTTTGGATTTAAAATGCTGTTAGTATGATGAATAGAGTTGATACAGTTGAGTTTAACATCTTTTTTTATTTGAAGTGATTGTGGGTGTTTGGCTACGCTTTAATTGATAAAGTATTATGTTTGATTATAATTCATGTGTACTAAAGGTTATGTGTAAATTCATGTAAATTTCATAACTCCGTGGTTTCCGTATTCTAATTATTACGATGCTGTTTCCTACATTTTAACTGACTTGTTGAAAATGTCTCTTTTTTTAAACCTTCAATTGATTTATTTGAATTATTTGATAATTTTTAGCTCAATTATTAATTCAAATTTAAATTTTGCATATTCAGTTCTTTTAACATCTCTTTTGAATTTACCTATGTGCTTATATTTTTATTCTTTTGTTTACATCCCATTATATATATATATATTTACAGTGATTTAATCCATTGACTTTCATTTTTAATACTTCCCCAGATGATTTTGCCCCATAAGTAGAAATGCATTCTATTTACCCGGATATTATCTCTCTATAAAAATCAATTTTGTTTCCAACTTTTTTCAGAATTTTTCACAACTACCTTTCTTCTTGTCTTTTCTGTGTATATTAAATACACGTACTTTTAATACGAAACTTTTGTAGATCAACCCAACGCTTAATGCCTTCGTATTTGCCCTGATTATATTCGTTTATTTTCAGTTTAAACAGGCTCACGCGAACACTTTTGCAGTTGGAATATAAATATCGATCATCTCCACCCTAGCATGATTGGCTAACGCCATCTTGGTATCATTTTAGGACTTTATCAAATGATCTACATCCTTTCTAATTTTTTTTTTGTTTCAGTAGTTATGCAAAGCATCAATGCGACCATTTTTATGACTGAAAATATAGCTATTACCAGTTAGAAAAGAGATCTGCAGAATAGAAGGCCGAGATCGTACTACATCACAAGCATAGTTGTAATACTGAGTACCCAATCCTCCGTGAAGGGTTGTAGCAGAATAGTAATCGATCAAATCGGCATTTAGAAGAGTGTTCGTTGGTTGGGTGCAAAATTCTGCAAAAGTTTCAATTGCTAAGTGATTTAGATACTCAAGTCTCAGAATCGGAGCCATCAAATGGGTAAAATGATTACCGGGAACAGGAATATGAAGATAGTATAATTTTTTAAAGCTTGTTAACTGATTTAAGGCACTTTTTATTGTGTTATGAGCGTAGTTGTTTGAGCCAAGCACGCTTAACTCAAGACGTTTGACATTATGGTTAGCACTCTGCAAAAGCGTCTGCAACACCAGGCCAACATCCTGGCTTTGGTGTATATATGCTTTAATTGACAAAGACAGAAGATTTGGCAGCGAAGAGCAAATAGCATTGACAAATTTGTTGGCAGTGGTGATGGGAACACACAGGGCACCCATTCCAGTACTGAGCTTAAGTTGCTGCAATTGCAGCAAGTGAGGGGCAATATAGTCCAAAAAGCTACAATCCGAAATCTCTGTGCCAGAAATACAGTCAATTAACGTCAATGATTTCAATTCAGATAGTATGGTGTGTTGCACAAGTAATTCTGCATCGCGCTGGTCTAACCGTATACCTTGAAGCACCAATGTTGTCAAATTTAATTTAGTGCTACTGCCACTAAATAAGCGAGACATGCAACCTTCCAAGGGGTTTGAGCTTATGCGTTGATTGATTTCTTCCAATACTTTACTAGCACAAAGACTCAAATGATTAAGTCTATTTTGGCTCACATTAAGCAAGTCCAAATTTTTGGTTTGATGTAAGTTTGAAAGTTCTAATGTCCTTAAATGAGGCCAAACCAACTTAGTTGTTCCCGAAATATTAAGGTTTCCACGAACTTGTATCCACAGCGATTGGCACTGCAATATACTCATAGGTAATTCATATGCGGTACAATGCCACTCAAATATTTTTATATTGATACAATGTTGTAATATGGCACTTAATGCTGGTACAACCACCATATCCAGGACATCTGGCAAGTATTTACCAAACGACAAGAATCTCACCTGATAGCAATATTCTGGGTGGGCTTTCAAATTTTTAAGAAGCAAATTGAATGCATAAATCCCGGAAACTATCACAGGTTTAGAATGGTTTATATTGGAATCGTGCTCTTCGTTGTCGGGTAATGTTGGCAGTGCAGAATAGACCTTTTGTTTTTTCTCTATACGAAGAGAATTGTAGAGTAAGGGTCGAATTATTGAATAAATTGCTTTGCACGTATATGCCAAACATATTGATTCATTCTGATCTAAGTTGCGAGCAATTCTTTCCACAAGCTCTGGTGGAAACAGGTGAAACATGTCAGTTTTAGCTGCAAAAAATAGGATATATTTTTGTGACATACACATTTATATATAATCTAAGGGAAACCGGTTGAATAATCTACAAATCAAGACTAATATCAAGGCGGTAATATGAAACTTTGCCAATAAAAATGAGTAAATGGTCCGTGAATCGGTTTTCCCCAGGAAAAGAAATGTTGAGACAAAAGTTATCTTTTTGATCGGCTTTTGATGGCCGAAATTTGATTCAGATTTAAAAAAATAAATTTTGTGGATAGCATAAACAGTATAACAGGTGAAACGGTTTTGTAAAATTAAATTTTTAAGTGAAAAACTGGTAGTTGAATAGGAAGTTTGAATATTGAATCAACTACATAAAAATATATCATATAGTCTAGGGTTTTAAAAAAAGATGCGATTTCTGTGGATCGAACACAGGACCTTCAGATTAACTGTGACTGAATCTCTTCAGTCTGACGCTCTCCCAACTGAGCTAAAACCGCAGAAGAACCCACGGCGGGAGTCGAACCCGCAATCTTTTGATTAGAAGTCAAACGCGTTAACCATTACGCTACGCAGGCCTTTCTTGTTGAATTAGTTATGTGCAAAAAAATACCCAAGAGTAGGTGTATCTACGATTTCATTAATGTACTGTTTTGAGCTCATTGAGATTTCAAAGGCAGGTTACATCATTCTGATTTTAAATATTTTTAATCGTTATTCATGACAACCCTGTTTTTTTTTTAAATACGACTATGTTGAATACAAAGAATTATACACTTTAAAACTGATATCCTGTTCTTTAAAGTATAACTAAAAAAATATAAAGTCTTATTTAACAATATTTTTTTGATTGAAAAACAAGGTATTTGAAAATAAGGTTTGTAATTATTACTGTTTCTTGATGATTCTCAGTCTTTCTAGTATCAGTTCAAGTATTTGAAAACAAAAGCTTTTGTTAGTTCTAGTAATCTTTAATAGTTTAGTAAGTTATTTATCTCCAAAGCTTATTTTTTTAGGCCTTTATCTAAGAACATTTGTTTTACTATAAAATTTTCCGATGGGTTGTGATTATATTCACAGTAACTTGATTGAATTTGTATCTTCATCATTTGAGCTTATTATAGAAGACTTTGAAATTAAATTGTTTAGGTTTGCCACAGTTCATGTTTTGTTATATATCACCTCTATATTAGTATCGCCATTTTTATCTAAATTTCTTTCACACTATCCTATTTACATACCAACCAAAACCGGGTCATTTGTGAATAGTTATGTCTTCTTAAATTGATATCCAAAAAAATTGTTTAAAATATCGACTAGGGTACTAACACTATATTATTCTACTACCCAGTACCGATTTACAAATACTGGAGGTAAAGTAAGTGGTTTAAATATATTTACTTTTTTGATATTCCATAGCAGAAGTACAAAATGTTAGCGTTTAAGTTGCGACTTAACTCTGAAGGAGAGTATGTTTTAGTCTACATGTAAAATATATTTTAAACCTAGGATTGTAAAAAATTGCACTTGATAGGCCTATCTTATAAAGAGCTCTAATCCGGCGATACTAAAAAACTTTGTTTAAAAAACCTGATATATCATTAATAAGATATTATTTAGATAATTAACCCAAAATGGTTTCTTTTAAAATTCTATTATTGTGTAAATTTCATGCGTAGCACGCTTTTGTTATACAAAATTATACGCATATCTTGTGTTGTTATATATCTTTTATCTCAGTGCAGTGAACGATCGTAAATTTATCCAACTTGGGGCAAGAATTCCTTTTTGGGCGAAAGTATGTTGCTTGCTCAATTAAAACAATGCTATAGCACTATAATATAGCCATTTATACCTTTATAGATATCTCTACAAAAGTTGGTTATGAGTTATAACGAAGTGATTTATTAATAGTGAATTCACAATTAAAAATAAAATATATGCTACGAAATCGTAGTAGCTGACAAAAAAGAGCTATTTTGCAGCAATTAGAATTGATTATAAAGAGCTTCGCATTATTGGAAATCAAAACGAGTATCCTAATATGAAATGAAGCTATATTTCAAGAAGTACTCTTTAACGAAATTCGGTTACGACAACTGTGACATATCTTTAATATGAGCCATACCCCTTCAATCAAGTAGTTGCTAGCAATTCCATCATAAATCTTCTGGTTGTAGCAACACACCACACAGCTCGCATTTCTTTTTCATGGTTTTCATCTATTCTTGATTCTACTATGAGTTGCAATAATTTCAGTGCCCCCCAGAATATTGTCAATAGAAATATGTACATGGGACTTCCATGTTAAATTCATATGAAGGGACATGTTTAAACACCAATATGGGTAACTAAAGTTGCTTGCATTTACTATTTATATGTGTATAATTTAATTAGTATATATAAAAACTGTCTCAGGTTTAGTCAATTATGATAACAATTTAGTAATACCTGATGATAACAGCCTCAAATTACGCCGACTGGGCTACAATTGTATATAACTGCATTAAAAGCAGAGTAGATCATGTACCTTGTCTCATCTGCAGATATGTGCACTATATGTTAAATTGCTACATAATAAAATTAAAATTTAAGAGCAGCCAAAATAATAGGACAAAGGTCAATATAGATCAGCAGCATAATTTTGAAATATAGTGTTAAGGATCACAGAATATTAATAAAGAAAGCGAGTTAAAAGAATAATGTTGGTTTATAAAGATATTATGCGTTTTTAAAAATATTATCAGCTTATTATAAAAAAAATAGAATTTTAATGAAGTTTAGAAGAGTTGAATTATAAGCCGTCTCTTGTAAAATGGATTTAGATATTAACAAATAAATACGAAAAACATCGAGCAATCTTTAAACAGTGGCTTTACATCTATCAAAACTTTTAACCATGAGATAATAGCCAAACAATAAAAGATGTTTGACAATAAGAGTTCCAAACAATAAGAGTCCAAAATTGAACAATCAAGCAATTTGCTAAAATTTCATATTTATAAATGAATAAGCCTTCAAAACTATTAAATCATTGGATATTCTATAAATCTTTTTATTTTGAGTAAACATTTTTGTCTTCAATGAACCATGAGGCCTTCAAAGTCATTTTTGACCTTTCCTTTCCATATCCATCACGATATAATGTTTTTAGTGTTCCTTTCCGTTTTTATACACCTTCAACTTATATGTTCAATATTCTCTACGGGGAAACATATTCCCTTTACTACTCGGTTTCTTCTTATTGGTTAGTGTCTAATACCAAAGTTGTAGCTCATCGCTTTTCTCTACTACAAAATTACATTAAATAATACTGCCAGAGAAATTCCCCCTCCCAAAATTAAAACAATACACCTTTATACACCCACCTCATACCCATACATGCCATTACCACCCGTAACTACTTCTAGCCATTTTTCAGTATTTACACCCTCCATAACCTTTATCCTAATGCGATCTTGCTGGCCTATAAAAAAAGGTCGTGTATAATGACTTTGTGTCGCAGTGCAATTTCCTACGCCGCTGGACGACCAGAGCGCCCGTCAGGAACTTGAATGAGTAACTGAACACTGATCAGGTCTTTAATAAAGCGTCGTACCTACATTCCCCAAATTCCTAGCTGGGGTAATTAATCTGTAACGTCACTAGGGCCCCAAATACAAAAACACTTGTCCCAAAATAACAGCTATAGCAACGGTTAAGGGGAACTGTTGATTTTTAGCTACTTAGTACCAATCCTTCTCGCTATTACGCGTTTACCAGCCATACAAGCTTTGACAATAGTAACTGCCTCTCATAGAGCAACTACATACTCATAAACCTGACCTCGTTTTACTCGGACTCGAGCAACACACCAGAATCCTATTAATATCGTCAGGAAATTCCTATTTTCTTACGGTTTCTGGGGCTTGACCATTACATCCACTAAAGTTATTACTAGTACTATACCATAATAGCCACAGCTGGATACGCTCTACTTAACTGGCTTTTATTGGGTTCTAAGATATTCTGAACAGGAATCTCGATCACTTCCCTTAAGGGATACGAAACGAGATCATACTCACCCGTCGCGAAGTGGATTTTTTCCGACCATAGGGATTTTTCAATTCGTGCCCAGGTATCCAGAATTTCTAATCAGCTTATTCGCCTTGGTTTGTCTTTTACTCCTATAGATATCAACAACCGTGATAAACTGTCCTGCAAGCTAAGTCAGCTTCCGCTTTAACTTTTTTGATAGTTGATATCTTGCTACACAGAAATTTGGTTGAGCTTTTGTGGGACCAGATCAAAAGAACTTCCCGCTAATAGTTGTCGCTTGCCTCTCACCCGAGAAACAGTTAACGTAAAACCCCCTGATTTGACACTTTCGTGAGCTCTTCCATTGCCTCGTTTGATGTTTAACACCCGTATATTTGAAAATAACGGGCTGCCGGCTACCACTCTGCCAGCAATCAATATTGCCGCGCCTTCTCCCGACTCCAATACCGCAAATGCCGCTACTGGTGGCTCAGCAACAGGTGGAGCATCCGGAAGCATCCCACAGCCTATAGATATTACTTATCAACAGCGCCATCCATCAATATTCAACAATGGCCGTTTTAGAAGAGAGTCCATTGCTCATTCACAGGGTATGGGCGGTGTGTCATGGGGATCGGTCACTATTGGATCGTGGCTCAAGGATGAAGTTATGATGTCTAATAGCAACTACAACAGCTACAATAACCACAATTCGCATCAGCAGGCTTCCCAGCAACTGCATTTGCATACTCACAATAATGGGAACCTCATTAATCCACGCCGTGGCCTGTTTAGACAAAATAATCCTCCCAGCATCTCTATGCTGCCGCCGATACATACTTCATACTTGCCTGACTTAGAGGCAGACTTTTGCAAGGACTATTCGTGCTGCGGTGAACTTTTGCCAACATTGCATGATTTATTGCGACACTATGAAGAGGCCCATATTTCCCCTTCTCCACCAGCGGATAACAATCCATTATTGAATACAAACCGTAGCAACAACTTTAACAATATGCATAATATTATGGAAACGGTTTCAACAACTGATGTGTTTCTCAATAATGGCCATGCCGCAAACCATGCCCATTCAACATTAAACCACAATAATGGCACCATACAGCAAAACCAAAACTACCCTTTTAATACTACCAACAATGCACACCCTAACAATTCGCATCCTCCCCTGCAAATACTAAACAATGCTAGCAATAGAGGTAACAACAACCACCATCTACATCATCAACAACAACAACACCAACAACAACACCAACAACAGCAACAGCAGCAACAGCAGCAACAGCAGCAAAGTCAACAGCACCATCAGCAGCAGCACCATCAGCAGCAGCACCATCAGCAGCAGCACCAACAACAGCAGCAGCAGCAACAACAACAGCAGCATACTCAGCAGCAACATAATAATACAGGCAATAGTTCTAATATGAACATGCATAATTCACACTACAATATTCCTCATCAAAATCATGCATCCCCGATACCTCCTAATGTCACTATGCAAAACAGTCAGCAACATGGACATCATCTTACTGGTGGACATCATCAGCCTCACAACCGGCGTGTTGATAGGTCTGTGAACTCTATGCAAAATGATGATGAGGATGCAATGTATATTGATGACCCTGCCCGCCACTTATATGTAATGGAAAATGACGAGCATAAGCCGTACAAGTGTCCGGTTATTGGATGTGAAAAAACTTACAAAAACCAAAACGGTTTGAAGTATCATCGTTTGCATGGACATCAAGGTCAAACATTAAAAGAAAATCCAGATGGAACGATTTCCATCATCGACCCCGAGTCGAACACCCCTTACTTGGATGGTGCAGGTATGGAAAAAGACAAACCCTATCGCTGTGAAGTTTGTGGTAAGCGATACAAGAACTTGAACGGATTAAAGTACCACAGAGGCCATACTACTCACTAAAATTAAAAGATGGACACTAATAATTAACAAAACCAGAAGCGAAAATGAGTCAATTAAGCAAAGGCGAATGAGGTTGTGGATTTCAATTTTTTTGGGGGTGCTTATGACTTGAGCAGCACCAATTGTATTATTCTATTTTTGATTAACTGAAGCATGTGTACATATATGAAAGAGTTGTTGGGGCTCTGTTTTTTTAAAGTGGGGGAAGTTCCTGATATTCCATCAAGCCCAGAGAGAATAATGCGAAGATAAAGGAACCTCTTTGCTACATTTGGCTTAGTTGTTTGCTTCTAAAAGGGACTTCGGTGCAGTTTAATTTTGTTTTTATGATAACAACTTCATTTATTGTAATTTTCCTAGCACTTTTCTAAGCATTACGTTCTCAGTTGGATCGGGACTTTCTGCTTGTTATTGTTATATAGTTTTTCTTACTTCTCATTTATCTCATTAATTTACTATGTTATTTTACTCCAATTTGCACAGACTTTTGAAGTTTGGAAATCTTATAGTGAGAATCAGTAGTTGTGGCTAATTATAATTTTCACAAATTGTATCTGGGGTCATTTGGTACAACAAATGAAAAAAAGAGCACAAACAGACTGGCAGTGTGGAAAGTTGTGCTTTCCTCAATGATACCAAAAACAGCAGTGACGATTTCGTTACTAATTACTAGGTACTGGCTATATACGTCCACTTTGTCTGCTTCTCTTCTCTTAGTTTTACTTCCCATATCAGCAGTCACCTACAGAAACTTTTATCATTCTTTGGTACCACAACCATCACAATACCGACCTTTGAGATACATAAAGCTGGATTATGACTTTAATAGCAAATCACTCCACTTTGATGATTTGTTTAACTATCGTGTAAATGTGCATTTGGGGGTATTTTGCGATTATGATAGCAAGGGCCGGGTTTTACAAGTTCCATATATTATAAATAAAGAGGGTTCTTTTCCCATATTTGAGGACTCTTTCATACTAGATTGTGACTCCCGACAAATTCATAGCATGAATAACATGCTAGTGCCTTATAACTTGAGATATTGGCTACCACCCATCCTAGTCAATCTTGAGAAATCAGTGAATTTCGAACTAAACAAATTCGTTATAAATGGTAAGCTTGCCAAGGAGACCATTGGTAAGTTCAATCTAACCATCGGATGGCCTATATCAGCCACTGAAAGCGAGAAATTTAAAATAAACCAAGACACTTCGTATTTGGAGTTTCAGGTTGAATACAGTGGGTTCAGATACTACATGGTCAAATACTTTTATACTTGTTTCGTAATTGGTCTGCTTTTATTTTGGGCTCTAAGTTCATCTGTTTGTGTATTAACAAGCTACGTTGTGCTATGGAATAGTAATGACAGTGAATCTTTTGAGGACAAAAAAGTACCGGACCTAAACTACAATAAAGGTGTAGAACACTTTTGAACAATCTAAAATGCGAAAGGAAGTTATCATTGAAAAGAATAAAAAGAATAGAGACAAAAGGGTTCTTAAACATCTTTAAACTTAAACCTTTTCGTAAAAAAAACTAATGTAACATGACATATAGCCATTAAAAACTGAAATATGCTAAAATAATTTAATAAAATGATGCACACGTGAACCCTTAGCCAGCATTGAGAAGCTTGAATTCATTGGCGCTATCCACGGACATGTATGGCATGATCTTTTTGAAATAATCAGCTTCGCTAAATTGCAGAGTAATTCTTAAATCTGGATTGAATCGATCAATTTCAATTCTCTTGTGGATGTAGTTTTGGAATTCTTGATTAATCAGATTAAATTCATTTAATGCGCGGCCCAAAATAACCATCTTGGAAAAATTAGATGTTGTCGCTCCTATCATATTGCGAAGGCACAGAAAAAGCTCCAGGCTTTCAGCTCTAAATGGCAAATTGTCTTTTGAACTATTATAAGATTCATCCTCATCATCTTCTCTAAAATCTTCAATAAACAGCACATCGTCTTCATTGATGTGAAATGTTTTGTACGTTTCATTATCCAAAGCAACAGACATCAAAGCAACCCTAGGGCACTCGGGAAAATGTTCAACAACATGCTGCTTAAAAACAGATTTCGGTACTAATGCAGGAATTTGTTCTTGATTGCATTGGTTGCGTGATTCTCGCGATTTGTTGACCAAAAAATTTTGGCAATTGACCAAGGAAAACTTGGCATTCATCGAGTCCTGATCCATTAAAAAGTCAAGCTTGTAAATTGGTCTAACAATGTCGGGTGGCATTCCCAAAAGCTCAGGTGGTTTATTGAGTTCATTTTTATTTGTCAATTGGTCAACAGTTTTTATGCTTCCAGGAAGAGACTCACTGTCAGATTTTAATGACGAAGAAGTCGAAACTGTCCGAGAAGTCTGATTAGAATTGAAAGATAGCATACTTGGACTAGATGATCTTGAGGAATATTCAGTTGACAAAGACGTCATAGATAGAGACTTGCGTTTAAGTTTCACAGTTTTTTCCTTATCAACAGATGTGAATGAGCGATTATTACGATCAGTAAGAGATGAACTGGCCTTCTTCACGTTTGTACCACTATCATCGGCAGTTAAGTATTTAAACAATTTTCCGATCGAGCTGACAATTGATTTTGAAGATGAATTTTCAGTAGATCTATCTACCCTGCTTATTGAAGAAGTATTTTGATGTTCTTCTTCCAGCGTTTCGTCGATAACATTTGTAGAAGGGGATGGCATTGAAGAGCAAGTATAAATTGCTTCATCGAAAATCTCATATGGGTTAGTCTTTTTCAACTCGCCAAAAGGAATCGACGATATGGGAAGCAAGCTTGGATCTTCGCAAAAAGACATATCCCCTTCCTTGGAGTTTATAGGTAATATTGCAATTCTTCTGTTAACAATAGGATTATCTGGTTTGAAATCAAGAGGAATTAATGATTGATTTCCATAAAATGTGAACTTATGTAAAATCTCATATGCCAAATCAAGCTTTTCTTGTATTTGTCTGGTTATGTTGATCAGTGTTGACGAAAGGTAGTTATTCACACCAACAACTCTCCATAATAACAACCGTAAATAATAAGATCTGATACTGGGATTCCAGTGAAGCATGAAACGTCCAAAGGTTTTGTTTGAAATAAGCCAGTTGATAAAATTCAATTTAAAGCTTTCGTCCAAATTAGTTAACCATGAATAATAGGAAGGGGTTTTATATGATTCGCTTGAATTTCTTAAACTTGACAAACATTCTGGTATCATCACCCATATGTTGAAAAGAAATGCAAAGTTTTTCAACAAGACTTGTATGTGATCTGTATTTGAAATCATCATATAGTTACAACTTAACCAGAATTCCCAGTTTATTGCACGTTCTGCCTCACAATTTATATTGTTCAAATGGTTCATTAATTCAGATACAACATTCAAAATCAAACCATTTCTGTTGTAATCATAAATGCTTGTTTCTTGAGCCATTGATATCAAAGCACCATCAACACATTTGACTAAGGTGATGCACATATTATTAAAATCTTTATTATTGGCCAAATTTGATGTATGTGCAATATCACGCAATGTCTTCAAATGCTTGATTATTGATGTGTAGTATACATCACACTGTTTCATATTCAAATTGTAAATCGGAGGGGGCGGAGGTGATGGTGTTTGTGTCGATTTCAGACCAACTTTATTGATCGGGTTGTTTGATGGGATAACACCATTTGATGAAGAAGTCAGAGATGGCTTCTGATTGGTATTGTTAGAGATATGCACAATAGACAACTGAATGATTTGAAAAACATGACTAAAAATTATGTTAAACCCTGGACACACAAGTAAAATCTGAGGAAAAGAGCCCGATATTCCACTGCTACCTATTGGTAACATTCCTGCACCAGGCAGGGTGATAGTTTGCTGTAAAATATCCATATAATGCTTAAAAAAAGAATTAAAAACATTACTGTCACAATTGCACCAGCGTCTGACCCAACCACCATTAGGATCTTTTATTCCACTAACCGGATGTCTTGGTACTGGCAAGCAATTGATATACATGGACTGTTTGCGCAGAAAAGTACCAGATAACCCCTGGTAGTTGATTAAATAATGTAAATGGGGAGGAAATTTGGAGCGCAAAAAATTAAGCAGCTTCTCACTCGGAGGGGCCTCCATTTGAGAGTTCAAAGTCTTCATGGTTGATTGAAACAAATTTTGTTTGACATTCAAAAGAAACAAGAGAGCATTGCTAACATGAGGTAATGCAAAAAAACTGTAAGCAAATATTTTGCCTGCAAACGCAGAGGTAGATAATGACAATGATTTAACAGTAGTCATTTTATCAATGCAATAGTCTAATGTTGCAGTCAAATATAATTGATATTGCAGGTAAAACTCAGAGTCGACCAGTTTCCAGTCCTTGCGAGCTACAATGCGGGATATACATTCCAAACAAGCATTGCGGTCGCTAGCAGGGATGGGCGAGTATGAGATGGACAGCAGTTCCGAAGCAAAAGTGGAACCTGGCAGAGAAGCAGATGGGCTCATAGTGATGTTTTCACCTGCAGAAACAGATGCACCAGTGGTTGTGCTCGTCGCACTATTAACAGCAAAAGATGTACCCATGTTGGGGCTAGCACCTGGTGAAATTACAATTGGAGTCATTTTCAAGTTAGCTAAAAGAGAGCTCCACCATTTTAGTAAAATTGCAGCCACAACACTGGTCAAACTTTTATATACTTTCGAATCTGGATGGAAATGGCGAGACAACAGACGAGAACTTCTTAAAAACGGCAAAAGCGATGTACGCAAGAGATTTCCCTTCAAGATACCGCTGTTTTTTGGATTATTATATTTTTTTGAATTGAAACGGTTCAACAGAATTTCCAAGCTTTTATACTGCTTCAAGAGTGACTTTATAAGTTGGTCCTGCTCATAGGAATTCTTATTCCCGTGGCTGGCGGAGTTAGTTACTTGTGAGTTTTCTGGAGTCCCTGACGCCAGAAAGCTTTCGGTTTTAGGATATAACGAGTTTAAAGAGCTCGCTAGACTCTCAGGTGACTTTATGGACTGTTCCAGGGGTTGCTGGGCTCCACGAAGCAGCAGCAATACCTGCCTCGACGACTTCCGCCGTATATTAGCTGCCTTGGCAAGTACACTTGCCATATTTGCCAACCTCGAACAATCAAATATAGAACAACTTAGAAATAATCACCAAGTTTTGAATAAAAACCTAGGGACACTGCTGTGGTGTTTTGTAGGAAGAATCTGATGTAAATACCGCAGTTTAGCCTGAAGTGGTCGCAGAAGCAATATTCGATCTCAATTATAACAAGCAATGGACGATGTGGGATAAAGCGAGTGTAACAGTGTCACACTGCTGGCTAGTGAGAAAGCGACGGGAATGTGAATGCTTATAGTAAATAAACGGGTATTGAAAAAGCACCAAATTCAATAATGTAGCACTTGCCCTCGCTGTAATAATTCTAAAAAATGCCCTTGGCGTGCCTTCGTACTAAAAAAAAAGATCCGTCTCAAAACAACGTGATTCAGCCAGATATACGCCAATTAGCCTGAAGAAATGAAAGGGGGTTTTCTACACAATCAAAGGGCAACAGCGGATCCTTCCAATTCAAAGCAGATCGAGCTCCGCTTAGGAAGGCTTATATATAAGTAATGCTGCGCAGCTTATAAGACTTTTTGCGGCTTGGTAATTTTTTTTTGTCTACGACATAAAGTTTAGTACATAAGCGATATCTGTAGGTGTAAACGAATCTAAAAGTGGATCAAAAATTGCTGGCAAAGGAATGTATCCATATGAAATACTTTACTGAAACCGCAATTCAATGACTTGAAACTACACTGACTGGCTAAAATATTTTTGCAGGCCATCATAAACGTAACTCTACGTAAAACATGCATAAACAAGGACTAGGTAATAGTTGCTATGTTTATTGGGCCGCACAACACCCGCCAGTTCCGGTTAGGAAAGCGACTTTTTCGACTGAATATGGCTCTAAAAGGTACAATTCTCATATAAATATTACTTTTTAAACAGGAGGTTATGTATCTAATGTTTGCTCTGATAGGGAAAGCTAGGTCTTATAGCAAAGGGTGCATTTGTGTTTTATAGGAGGTTACACTAGAAGAAAAGAGATATTTTGTAGCCAAATCAAGTCTCCCCAACAGTATTGATCTAAAAAAAGATAGTTAATCATGTATTAATTAATACCTAATGAGTGAGCCAAGGCCACATATATGAAACGAGGGTTCGCTTTGAACAATCATGGAATTGTAAAAGTAAGAGATAAGGCTATAATCAAGAAGTGTTTTTTCTAACAGTTGTTTGCTAAAAATATTTATAGCAATTTTTACTTGAGGTTTTTTTCAATGTGGCATATTTTTGAACTCAATGTATATGGATAGAATGCTCTGATGAATGTTCAAAGAGTGGAATGTAAGTAAATATAAGCAGATATCTTGAAGATCAGCAATAGCCAAATGCCCGAAAAAATAAAATGTCGGAGAACATCAAACCAGCCAGATGAAGAGTTAGGTACATTTGATGTCCACCAAATATAGATAGTGTCTGTCAGATATGAAACTAGGTACACGTGATGTTTTCAAAAATGAATAGTGTCTGTCAGGTAAAAAAAAAGCATTTTTTTGTTTGATCCCATTTGTCTGATATCTATTATCTAAATGTTTGCTGCCACTTATTGCTTAGCATACCCCAGAGAATCGATTTTCTTATATATAAATGTTTTTTTATTAAAACACATCGTCTTTTATTAAATTGTCCATATAATCTAATTGTTGGTATAAAATTGTGGTCTATAAAAATATATTGTCTGTTTTTGTCTGATAAAGCTTTGCATATAAGGCTGCTCGGAATTCGAATTTTCGACAATAGTTCACTGAGGTGCTTTTTGTTTATATAAATGGGTTTGAAGCCAATAGTGGGAGCAAAAAAATATAATGCGCATCGAGAAGTAGCCTGAATCATTGGCCAAGCCCAGTTATGAGTGGTATTTTAATTTCTTTTATCATACTTAGCTGTGCACTACCCTTGGCACTGTAGTTGTTACAACCTTCCTAGTTTACACTCCCCAGAAGATTCTTGCCACGGGAGCGAACTGCTTGTAATACACCTTCAGTCACCTTTAGTTTTTTTTCAAGTGTTTCTTGAACTTCGTTTAAGCGTTCAATTTGGGTATTGGCAAAGTCTAATTTTTTTTGGGATGATTGCAATTCCAATTTAAATGATTCTAATTCTTTCTTTGATGATTCTAAATCAACTTTTGTGGTTTTCAATTGATTGTTGGATGAAGTAGATTCCTTCTTCAATGTCTCCAATTCTTTCTTGGCTGCCTCCAACTCTTCTTTAGACGAAATAGAAGATTGCTTTAATGATTCCAAAAGCTTCTTTGAAACCTCAACTTCTTTTTTAGCGGTTTCAACGTCTCTTTTAGCAGCTTCTAATTCAGTGTTAGACGAAGTCGATTCTTTCTTGAATGTTTCCAATTCTTTCTTGGCCGCTTCCATTTCATCTTTGGCCGCTTCCAACTCTTCTTTAGACGAAGTAGAAGATTGCTTTAATGATTCTAAAAGCTTCTTTGAAACCTCAACTTCTTTTTTAGCGGTTTCAACGTCTTTTTTAGCAGCTTCTAATTCAGTATTGGATGAAACAGATTCTTTCTTCAATTCCTCCAACTCCTTCTTAGCAGCATCCAATTCTTCCTTAGATGCGGAAGCTGATTGCTTTAATGTATCAATAAGTTTCT